>VDFB02183620.1:0-29569 GCA_007258455.2 Sequoia sempervirens
GCACCAACCTACAAGGAGCACCAACCCCTAATGTTCGTAGGCACCAACCTACTGGAGGCTCCAACCCCCACTTGCCAAGAACCAACTTAGCAAAAAATAATTACTTGAAGAATAATGTTCCACCTTCAGTGTTGCTTCCTCAACGGATGATGGACAATTCTGCTCAAACACTCTTCTTACAAATCTGGTATAATCTTCTCTATGCATCTATCAAATATTCCTCCTCACAAACTATGTCTTCTTCAATTGATGACAAACTCTTTCTATGCCTTCATCAAGATCTTCTTGTTAATGATATCTTCTTCACAAACTTGATGCAATCTGTAAAATGTAATCAAATCTTTTTCAAATAGGATCCTAGAAATCTAAGAATAAACTAAGGTCTGAAATTTTGTGTGAGAAATTCTAAGTCAAAGACAATTTTTAGATTTCTTCTCTTAATGCTGAATGTACTGATTGCAGAACATTAATAAATTTTGATGTTTGCATATCAAGAGTGGAACTCCTTTTTGTATGTAAGGAGACCCGCCCCCAAGGGATGCGTCTCTTGAGAGGACGTGTCTCCACACGTGGAGACACGTCCGCTCAAGGGACGTGTCCCTTTGGGCGTGCGGGTTTCCTTTACAACCGATTATCATTCGGTTAAACATACTTAACACATATACCCCCTCACACATGGCGGATATATATTATATGAATTCCGAATTTTATTCAATGTGTATTTTGAACATCATTTATTTAAATTCGATTTTATACATGCATTATAAAATTCGATTTTACTTATTTTAGAAATATTAAATATGAAGAGCAATTGATCTTATATAAACGATGATGATGCTTATAGCAATCATCGTTTATATCTAACCTAAGCTATCATTCATCAACACTCCCTCTTAGCTAGGGAAGATATTTCAAATCAAAATAAGTGGAGATATCACCTTCACACGTGATATCGAAGATATGATATGTTTTCTCAATGTTGTCAAGTCACATGATATTCTTCATAACACATCTTCATTATGGTATGTGCACTGACATCAAGTCATATGATGTCTACCATAATTCATGGCATATCCACAGATATAAATATCCACCATGATTATCTCTTAAGGATCACAATGATCTTCAGATGATATCAAGTCCCATGATATCCATCAAAGTGTCCAAGAGATACTATCATGACATTTCCACAGATATCAAGTCACATGATAGCTATCATGATAGTTTATCATTGTAGAGTCGTCACTTTACAATGTCAAATACAAGTGCTCATTATTAGAAAGATCGTCACCCTTCAATAATGTACATAGGGGGAGTAGGCCCATAAGGTCATGGAGTCACACACATGGCAAAGAAAGAGTTTACACATTAAACATCTTTATATATTGGTACAATTTATAAACAATTTGTATTTCAAACAAATAACAAATTACATTTCAACCATCTGAAGTTTCTTCTGAAGTGCTCTACCTTGATTGAGGAGGGCTTGTTGAGAATGTCTGCTGATTTGATCATTTGTATGATATGCTGTGAATCACTTTCCTTTCCACCGCTATCTCTTACATAATGATAGAAGGGGATCTCAATGTGTAGATCTATCATGAAGAGCGGGATTCTGAGAGTTTGATGCAACTCGATTATCACAATGAATAATTGTAGGATTCAGGAAACCGCAAAGGTCCATTTATGAAATGATGCTTCTCTTGCTCCCATTGAGGTTGCAATGTATTCAACTTCAGTTGAGCTCTGTGCAATTGAAGATTGTTTTCTGCAAATCCAGGAGATCATAGCCGATCCTAAACTGAAGCAACACCCTGATGTGCTTTTCCGATCGGCTACACTTCCAGCCCAATCTGAATCAGAGTACCCATGTAGATCTAGTTGATCATTCTTGTAAAGAAGACCATATCCAATAGTGCCTTGAAGATATCTCAAAATATGTTTCACAGCCATTAAGTGAATTTCCTTTGGTTCACACATGAACTGGCTGAGAACATTTACTGCATAACAAATATCAGGTCTGGTGTTAACCAGATACATCAAGGATCCAATCATTTGTCTGTAAAGGGTTGGATCTGCACACTTGGATTCTGCTACTGCTTCTTTCAATTTGTGAAGGTTGGTTTCCATAGGTGTAGACATGGGTCTACAATCCAACATTCCAAATCTCTTCAGAATATCAATAGTATACTTTCCTTGGTTTAGTATGATGCCATCTGGTTTCTGCCAGACTTCCAAACCTAGAAAGTAGTGTAAAATGCCCAAGTCTTTCATGTCAAATTCTGAAGTTAGATCCTTCTTTCCTTGAGCAATGAGGTGATCTTCTCCTGTTATCAGTAGGTCATCAACATATAAAATAATTATTAACATATCACCTTTAATTACCTTAAAGTAAAGATTTGGGTCTGCATCATTCTTGGAGAATCCTAGTCCCAAGAGGTAGCTATCAATTCTTTCATACCAGGCCCTGGGAGCCTGTTTAAGTCCATACAGTGCTTTCTTTAGTCTGCATACATGTGAGTCAGGTTTATGTATCACAAAACCTTTGGGCTGTTCTAGATAGACTTCCTCTTCAATGGTTCCATTTAGGAAGGCGGTTTTTACATCCATTTGGTGGATCTTCCAGCCTTTAGCTGCAGCAATGGCTATCACTGCTCTCACAGATGTGTAACGGGCAACAGGTGCAAATGTTTCTTCATAATCAATGCCTTCCTTTTGTGAAACATGCCTTATGTTTTTCTATACTGCCATCAACAACATGTTTGATTTTAAAGAGCCATTTAGAAGAGACAACATATTTCTCTTTTGGTCTAGGCACTATATCCCATACATCATTCTTTAGAATGGACTGATACTCTTCCGTCATTGCGTCCTTCCATACTTGATGTCTGAAGGCTTCTGAAACACTGGTGGGTTCTGAATTTATGATGTCATTCATTAGAGCAACGTAGCTTGAGAACCGTTTGGGTCTTTTACTCTCCCTAAACGTTCCTTTGGGTGCTGCATGATTCTCAGCTTCTTTGATCATCTTTCTAGCCCAAAGTGGTCTCTTCTTGCCGTTGTCATTTGTATTCTCATCTAAAGTAGATAGAAGTTCATTTGGAATTTCCTCAGGATGCTCCCTCTGAATCTCAGGAGTAGGATCCACTTCTAATACCCTAGGGGAATAATTTTCTATCTCACTAGAACTTCTTGCCCTTTTGAATGCAATGTCTTCTTCAAAGATAACATCTCTACTCAATTCAATTTGATTATGCTCGGGTATGAATATCCTGAAGGCCTTGGAGGTTTCACTATATCCCATAAATATCCCTTTCTTTCCGGAAGGTTCAAGTTTGAATCTCTTCTCCTTGGGCACATGAATATAGACGGGGCAACCAAAAAGCCTAAAGTGACTAATGTCAGGTTTTATGCCAATGAAGGCTTCTTCAGGAGTTTTGTTATCAAGATGAGAATGAGGACATCTATTTTGGATGTAGACAACAGTCCTAGAGGCTTCTGCCCAGAAAGAGGTTTCAATGTTTTGGTCAAGCAACATTGCTTTGGCAGCTTCTACAATGGTTCTATTTTTTCTTTCAGCAACCCCATTTTGTTGAGGGTTGTAGGCCACTGTGAACTCCCTCTTAATTCCAGCACTCATGCAGAATTCCTTAAAAATTTTAGAGTGTATTCTTTCATTTATCGTCTGTCCCTTAAGGTTTTTATTTTCTTCCCGGAGAAGTTTTCCGTAAGTGCTTTGAACTCTTTGAACCTTTTGAGGATTTCTATTGACTCTTTACACTTAAGGAAATAGATCGAGGTTTTCCTAGAGAAGTCATCTATAAATATGACATAGTATAGAAATCCTGCTTTAGAAGGTACAAACATGGGTCCACATAAGTCAGAGTGAACCAGATCTAACACATTTAGGGTTTTGCTCAAACTAATGGGAAAGGATCCCTTTGTATTCTTTCCTAAGGCACAACCTTTACAAGTTCCTTCATGAGATGGTTTTAACTTAGGTAAGCCTGTTACAAGTTTTTCCATAGAAGGTAGGGCACGGAAATGAAGGTGTCCTAATCTTCTATGCCAAATCTCATTTGACTCAAAGGTGTCAAGGGTAAGGGCTTGTTTAACTTCAGTGCAAAGTTTGTAAAGGTACCCTTGTCTTACACCTATGGTTTGGGCTTTCTTGATAGTTGAGTTTTTAGGCCATGCTAGAACTTTTCCATCCATAAATGTAACCCTATATCCATTGTCTTCAAGGGCAGAGATGGATATTAGATTCCTCTTTATTCCAGGTACAAATAAGACTCCAGTGAGTTGAAGGGAGAGACCAGATTTCAATGTGATGGAACAAGTTCCAACCCCTTTTACTTGATGTGTAGAGTCATCCCCAATTGTTACATCTTCATCAGACTCTTCAGTCATAGTGTCTAAGTGTTCTCTAAACCCTGTGATGTGCCTCGAAGAACCACTATCAATCACCCAGTTGTTGATATTGTTAGATACTTGACTAGATAAGGCTGAATAGAACACAAAGTTCTCAGATTCATGATCTGAATTTGTCTTTCCTACTTTGGCAAAAGATGCTTGTTGCTTTGATCTGTCAGGGCACTTCATTGCATAGTGGCCATATTGATCACATCTAAAGCATTGCACTTGAGAGATGTCTTTCTTTTTAGAAGATCCCTTTCCATTGGAATTTCTCTTTCTTTTAAAAGATCCTTTCTTGTAGGAGTTTTTCTTATTCCTTTTATTAGACGATGTGTTGAGTACATGAATGTCTTCATCTATGTTTTTCTGTTTGTTTTCTTTTGTGGAGAGTCTTGTTTCTTCTTGAAGGCAGTCAGTTCTTAGCCTGTCAAACTTAGGGAGTTTAGATCTTGCACTTATTCCTTGAACAAATGACTCCCATGAGTTTGGTAGGCCTCCTAGTGCAATTAGAGTTAACTCTTTGCTATCAATCTGATATCCAATTGTGGATAATTGATCCCTTAGTTCAATAATCCTCATGAAGTATGCATTAATGGACTCTCCTTTGTTTATTTGAGCATTGTTGATTTGCCTTTTTAATGCAAGAGTCCTGCAGGTGTTGTTGATCTCATAAGTACTCTCAAGAGATTTGTACATATGGTATGCAGTTTCATGTTTTGCTAGGATGGGCACTATATGATCCCTAACTGCATCTACTAGGATTTTCATGGCCTTTTCATTGTTTTCCATCCATTGAGTTTTCTCAGGTTCAGACTCTGGTTCCTTCATATTTTCTCTCACAAGTGAGTCTAGCTTATTCTCTTTAAGGATCATCATGATTCTAAATTTCCATGATGTGAAATTGTCTGCTCCTGCAAGACGATCTTCAAATCTGATCACACTTGACATTATGAAGAATGTGATGTGAATTCGATTCTAGAAAATACGAATTTTCTTGAGCAATTTGATATTTAGATTTGATTTGGATTCACACAACGTGGCTCTGATACCATGTAAATGTAATCAAATCTTTATCAAATAGGATCCTAGAAATCTAAGAATAAACTAAGGTCTGAAATTTTGTGTGAGAAATTCTAAGTCAAAGACGATTTTCAGATTTCTTCTCTTAATGCTGAATGTACTGATTGCAGAACATTAATAAATTTTGATGTTTGCATATCAAGAGTGGAACTCCTTTTTGTATGTAAGGAGACCCGCCCCCAAGGGATGCGTCTCTTGAGAGGATGTGTCCCTTTGGGCATGCGGGTTTCCTTTACAACCAATTATCATTCGGTTAAACATACTTAACACATATACCCCCTCACACATGGCGGATATATATTATATGAATTCCGAATTTTATTCAATGTGTATTTTGAACATCATTTATTTAAATTCGATTTTACTTATTTTAGAAATATTAAATATGAAGAGCAATTGATCTTATATAAACGATGATGCTTATAGCAATCATCGTTTATATCTGACCTAAGCTATCATTCATCAACACTAGCAAATACAATAAGTTATCAAATCTGAATTCTAGGTAGCATTTGCAAATTGGACGGTGTTTTGTTAGCTCACGGGGTGCCCAAGGGTTGGAAGGACGTGGTCTTTTCATACCCTTGACAAGCTAGGCATGTGGTCCTTTAATTTAGTAGTTTTGCAAAAATTTTCTGGAGAATTCATGATTTGATCAACTTTGGGTATTGTGCTATGATTTATTGACTTGAATATATATATATATAATCTTTGATAAAACTATTGTCATATATTTGAGTGAATATATCATAAATTCATAATCTTTGATAAAACTATTGTCATATATTTGAGTGAATATTATATATATATATATATATCTTTGATATATATATATATAATATATCATAAATTCATAATCTTTGATAAAACTATTGTCATATATTTGAGTGAATATTATTGTTTTAAAGAATATCCCAAAAGGGGACATTACAATAGGTATTAGAGCTTTGATCTTGCCAGCTTGAGGATAAAAAAAATAAGAATATGTGATTGAACCAAAGAGCTCAAAGAGCCTTGGATAAGAGTGAATATTATTGTTTTAAAGAATATCCCAAAAGGGGACATTACAATAGGTATTAGAGCTTTGATCTTGCCAGCTTGAGGATAAAAAAAATAAGAATATGTGATTGAACCAAAGAGCTCAAAGAGCCTCTATAAGCAAGTCAAGGCAATCAAATGGGTGATCATGAGGGAAATCAAATAAATGAATTGAAAGCTTATATGGAGAGACAAAACAAACAACACAATTACTTCTAGTTTGTTGGGCCCATTCACAAGTTTCCCATGCCAAAATAATATTGCCAAGAATAAATCTTGTTTTCTTAGCTCTAACAATTCCTTGCATTGTTGGTTTAATCCTAATAGGAAAGGCATTTGCAATTATTTTATAAGAGGTATTAAGCAGGGTGATAGGGGGCCAACCAGAGATAATGTCTTCCTTTTTTCCTTTAGGAAGGAGTTTGATTATGCCACCATTAATGTTCAGACCTAATGATCCTTTCTTAAAGGCCTCTTGATATATGATGCCACATAGCTTGGTAGAATTTCATAGGATGCCCATCATTGCTCAAACTTTTATAAGAGGCCATGGAGAAAATAACATTTTCCAACTCCTCCAAGGAAAGAGTTTTTTCTAAGTATTGGCTACATTCAAAATCTATTCCATTAGGAATATAAATTTTGACAATATCATCAAGGGTTTGTTGAATACCTTGCCATTGATCATCTTTGAAAAGATATTTATAAGATCATTTAAATACATTACATATATCATAAGGGTTAGAATGAAGAACATCAAATTCATCCCTTATAGCGCCGATTCTTTCCTTTTTTATGTTTATAATTGAGATAATTAAAAAAATATTTAGCTTCCCTGTTTCCTTCTTTTATCCAACATAGCCTAGATTTGACTTTAGCCCCTTGTCCTATGTAATTATTGATTTTACGTTGTTGAGCTTTTGTAGCAACAATGAAAAGTTAATTTCTAATATCGTTAGGATCATCATTTAGATTTTTTTTGGCATGAACAAGTTTTTCTTGGAGTGTTTTTTCCTTACGTTTACGTTGTGAAACCATTTGTTTGCCAAATGAGCATAGGAAGTTATTGCATTGAGTAATGATAACATACAACCAATCAATCCAAGAATCCCCTTCATTTGGTTTAGGTAAAGAATTCCAAATCCCCTCAAGGGAAGCTAAACAAATAGGATTTTTTAAATGAGAAACATTAAGTTTGAAGGGGAGAGAATTATCAATATGTAAATTTTGAGACTAGCTTATGTTGCAAATAATAGGATAATGATTTAAAAGGATAGTAGATGGGTACACCTGAACACACAAACCCAAGGCATAATGCACTAGTGATAGCATAGGAGATATGCAAAATTTGTCTAGCTTATTCAATTTCCTATCACCCCCTATTCTATAGTTGGACTAGGTAAACCAATTTTTAGAATGGCTAGAAAATTTATCATAAATAGGATCAACCACACCTAGAGAATTCTGAAAAAACAACTAGCTATCTAATTCTTCACAATTGAGATTCGACTATTTAGACTAATTGTGGTCTTGAGAATGTTCTACCATGTTAAATTTACCCCCTAAGATCCAATCCAGGTTTGGTAAATTATTAGACATCCAATTCCATAGCTCAATTCACTCTTAGCAAATTGGGAGCATAAATTGAACAAAATCCAATGAGTTATCCGTTGATAATGGTGAGGGCCCAAACACAACTATGAGAAGGGTCCTCACCCTTATCAATGGCATACCTTGAAATCCATGGTGCAATCCCAATGACATCACCACTTTTACCATCAATATGGGATGTATGCAAACAAGTGGCATATCTCCAAACATTGCATAAAGATGCCTCAAGTTTAATGTTACTGAGTTCAACTTCTTGGAGAAATAACACATCAGGGTTCCATCTTATAATTGCCTCTTTTACTTTATACTTATGATGAGTGAGTGAAATCCCTCTTACGTTCTGAGAAAGGATTCTATAATTCGTGATGAGGATTAGAAGAATCAACATCCAATGTTAGCACATTGAAATTGTTATCGAGATTTAGTTCTAGATCCTTGGGTTCATATTCTTTGAGGGCAGAGGAAGGAGATTTGTATCTATGATGAGAGCAAGAGGAAGGAGAAGTGGAATCATGGGCACATGATTGAGGTGAAGAGTGATGGGGAGGGGGGATAGACTCACAAGTAGGGAATTTAAGAGACGAAGGGGAAGATGAAAGAGAATGATCTTGAGATGAAGAATGGGGATAGGAAGAGGGTAAGGGATAGATGGCTCTTTCCTCTTCCTAACCATTCTCCACCCATTTGACGTAATCACATATTTAAAAGAGGGGGTACACAGAACATGGACATCAAAATGATTACTAGGGGTGGATGAGGGAAGAGGTGTACCATTAGTGGTAGGTGAGGAATGAGGAGAGAACTGAGTGATAATCAGAAAGAAGGCTTGATTGGGAGGTGTATGACCACTAGACAAAGAAGAGTTTAGGGTGGCTGAACTGGTTTGTTCCTCTTGATAGGACACTCATGAATTAGTTAGCCTTCTTTTCGGCAATAAAAACATGCATTTGACTTATTCAAATAGACTAGAGGTTGATCCGATTCAAAAATTGGGCCAATAAGTTTGAAGTTCTTTGGTAGTGATCTATTTAGGTTTACTTCTACGCAAGCAGTTGGGTGAACCCTTAAATTTGAAAATTTGTTAGAATTATGCTTACACTAGATTACTCTACTTAGTTGAGCCACAACGTCCTTTAAAAATGGTCTAAAAGCCAAATTAAGGAAAGGTAGCTCAACCCACATGGGGTAATGCGATTGAGACGATCCTTTAGGTTGAAAATTAAAATTCCAAGCTTGTAGGTAACATATTTTCCCACAAATGACCTTTGTCATATTGCAAAATGACTTGAGCATGATCTCCTAATTTAAACAGATAAGAAACATATCCTTTTCCAAGGCTTTTTAAAGCTTCAATTTCCCATCCTTTATTTTCCAATTTAATCAAGCCCATTTATAAAATTTTGCATCAAAAGGGATGCCTCTTAGGTAAAACAAAATAACAATTCTATTTTGACATTATGGAATAACATCAATAACATCATTAGGAAGTTGTATTTCTAAGGTTTTATGTGGTTCAGAGTGTGAGTGGTCTTTTGACATCCATTCATTTGGTTCTTCACCCATATTGGTTGTATTTTTCTCCATTGCCTCATCTTTAGTGCGCCCTACATTGATTACACTATTATCCTTAATATTAGACTTATTTTCCTCCATTTTTCTTGTTGCCTCTAGGTTAGAGATCTCTCTAACTTGTCTAGTTCGTTTGCTTTGCTTCGTCACCAATTTCGCTCTAGACTTCTCAAGCATTACCATTAAGGTGAGATTTGAGATAGTCTTTGGTAGAGACAATTAAGTTGGAACTTATTAAAAAAAGATTAGTTTGTAAAATAAAAATAGTAGAAAATATAATAGGAAAAAATCATTATAATGATAAATATTGTATTTAAATTGTGAAATGTTTATTTTTATTTATTTGCATTTAATGTTTGTTTCTAAAAGGAAGAATAATTTTTAAAATTTTAGATAAAGTAAACTAGCATATTTATCTGAAAAAAATGACTTCGTAAAGATATCATTTAGTGACTTTAATATAGATTTCTCTAAAGATAAGTATACTAGTAGCATTCGTATTCACAACATGGAAAACATTAATTCAATGTTTAGCATTATTTTAATTTATCGATCATTAAGTAAAAAGAAGTAAAGATCTGTTATGATTTATGTAACTTAGATATATTCTATATTCAAAATTTAGCATATTGATATACTAGTAAAAACATCTAAAGGTGATATTGGATGACTAATAAGCACACATATTAACAACTCTGGGTCAAGTATTGCATAATTATGTTTCTTAAAAATTCTTTTCATGTAGTAGTTGATTGATATGGCTATTTATATATATGCCTATCAACCATCATGTTTTTAGTAGTTTTTAACATTTTCATGGGTTTAATAATTTAAGAGATTTTGATGAATATATTAAAAATAAGTTATTTTTAATGTATCATTATTTATCAAGACTAGTAATCATTTGCAACAACATGAAGAGTGGTTACAAAAAATATTATTTACAAGAATATTAATTTATATAATTTTCTAGTAAGCAATGTATTTTTATATAACACTATAATTATTTCAAAACAATGTATGCATTAATTTTATCACATTGAATTTTGTAGAAGAATTTTCATTTGATATTTGTTTAACCTTCATACTTTAGATACTTTTAATTGTTATTTATACATATATTTTTAAAGTCATAATAAATCTAGTAACAACATCAAAGTGATATAAATTAATTTCCAATTATGTAATTTATGTATTGTTCATTAAAAAAGGTCCATTTAATAAAGAACCACATAATATTGGTAAGACTATGACTAACCATTAAACTTGGAATCATTTATTCAAACCAAAGACAAATGTTACACTCTAGACACATTGCATGCCTTAATTATTCAAACCTAACCCATTGTTACCGTCATTTCTTCATTGTTACTTTAGACCATCAAAGAAAAAATAATTACTAAAAACTTCCTTTATACAAGATTGAAGGATTATGACATTGTAAACGAACTAAACGTCCTAACATTAGAACATTTGAAAAACTTTAATTCAAAATAGAGTAGAAGATTAATCACTGATAGATTTGGTAACAATCTTTGTACTCTTAGAAATTGTATGCTTTATAAGTTGTTGAGGAAAAAAGAGACTCAACTGTTTGAATTTCTTGCATATGGATGGTGTTCTTGTTGTCGCAAAACAAAGCTGGTTGTTTCATTGACAATTTAATCAAAGATGTCGTTGATAAATCTATTCATAATCTTTATGGTCTAGATGAAAATATTGATATTAGGGTGCACTTGCTTTAGAACTTTAAACATGTAGATCTTGTAGGTTTAGTTGCTTCTTTTATTTTGTTGTTGTTGTTGTTGTTGTTGTTATCTCTAGTTTTTTGGGGACGTTATTTTAAACATTGGACAACCTCTCCAACATGACATAATTTCTCAACCATACATTTTTTCTTTGTGATACACTTTGCTTTTCATGCCATCAAATAACTGCTATAAAAATTATGAAATTAAATTACAAGTAAAATTTAAATTTGAACTAAAATAAAAATAAATTGCAAATAAAAAATTATAATTATAATTTTAAAATTCGAAGACTTAATAAAAACTTAAATTTAAAACTAAATTATAATTAAATAAAATGAAATTATAAACTATATTATAAATTAAAATTTAAAACCAGATTTAATTATATGATGGTACAAGCCGAATCCATTGTACATCAACAATTTGTATGATGGTATAAATCAAACCCATTGTATATCATGTAAATCAAAACACAACACACTATCGTAGAGCCTTGGTATGCATCCACCATTTTTGTAGATGAAATACATTGCAACAAGCTTAGACTTTCCAAGATATTTTGTAGTCGTCTAGTAATAAATAAATGCTAGTGCACTATCTTATAAGAGAGACTTTTTGAAAGAATATAAAATCAAACTTAACTAAAAAACTCTAAAATGGACTCTATGCCTGACTCGAATGAATTATCCTGCCTTCTTTCAAAGACGAGCCAGGTTCAACCAACAAACAATATGATTCAAAATATTGTTGAAGAAAAAAATCTATATAATTTAATGTAGACATTTTTCAAATTAAGATCACATTGGAGAATATTCATAAAAACTGTTGATAGCTTTGATTGAATATTTAAAATGAGTTTTGAAGAAAAATGAATTTAGAAAGTTATGAGTAGAAGAGAATGAGAAGAGACTTACTAGCAATACAAGTTGGAGAAGATGACAAGTAGAAATATTTATAATTATAAATGTGTAATGGGTAATACATTTAGCCATCCATGATTTTAGTGATTGTTTTTGTTTGAAGGAAAAACAGATTTTGAAGGGATCCAATACCCTTTACACAACAAAACTACAAACAAACTGCAATTAACCAAAACCAAATGATTTTTTAAGGGGTCCATCATCCCAATTAATTTTTGTCAATTATTTAGGAACGAGTGTAACATTTATTTATAATAAAATATTAAAAGGAATCCAAATTTTTGTTAGGCACATTCATTCTCACCTTTAAAGTTTGCAATAAAAATGATGCTACACTTCACTCATTTATTGCACTTCTGATTAACATGTAATAGTCTATTTGGTGGAGGACAGACCTTGCAAGCAGCTCTTGGACTATGAGGGTCTCCCTTTTCGGTGTCAGAGATGCTTCTCTGTGGGTCATTTGGCCTCTACTTGCCCACAAGCCCCTCGCAAGGGTGCTGCTACTTGGTGGAAGGATGCTCTCTCAGATCACCTCATGGTGGGTTCTCCTCCTTTGGAAGTTTCTTTTGTGGAGGTTGACCCTATTATTTCTTCTCAGGAACCCATTTCTACTCCTCTTCTAACTCTTTCCATGGAGCCACTGTTGGCTCGATCTGCTGACATTGTTTTGTTTGAGCCTTCTCGAACATCGTTGATTGCTTTTGATGGTCCTTTGTTCGATCTTGTTTCCTCCCCTACGCTGCTGTCTCCCCCGCCATGTGGTGGCTCTTTGCCCTTGGTGGCTTTGGTTGATCCGCTTCTCTCACGTCGCTTGGTGGACTTGGATTCATAGTCTTCCTGGTCTGTTGTGCTGAGAAAGAAGGGACTCTCTGGATCTGTCACAACTTTGCGGCCTAGGGTTAAGGGAGTCAGATTGGTACCCTCAGATTCTGGGGTTGTCTAGTCCTAGCCTATGTTTCAACGACTGTCTGTTAGTGTGTGGTTTGTCCTCTTTTTCTAGTTCATTCTTGTTTTGAACTAGCTTCTTTTTTTGGCCCTTTGGACTTTTTTGTGTAAATGGTACAACACCTTGTAAATGCTGCTTATCTTATAAAAAATAGTCTAGATCAATTTGAAACATTTGTAGTTTTTATTCTTTGTATTTTTCTTTAGTCAATATAATAAAATAATTATTAGTTTTTTCTTTTTTCCAAAAATTACAGTTTACACTTTTTTTAAAGGTATTATAAATGTTATATTGAATGATTAAAAAATATAATTTTTTAGATGATCAAAATATGATGTAAATTTGACAATTTTATTTTTTACATAACAATAATTTATTAATTAAAATAAATATTTTATATTATCTTGAGTATAATAGAATAATTCTATAAATCTATTATATTCAAGATAATATAAAATATTTATAAATATATCAAAATTAGATATCTTTCTTTCTAAATAATTATGATTTTTTTATCAACCTAATAATTCTCTTGGCAGTCCACCTTTCAATAAGGTTATGGATCATTTTAATTTACTTGATCAAAGAGAATGAAGTTGAGGACTTCTTATTAGTTTTAGGATTATTGGGTTCTATAAAATCTTTTCAAATCAATTTTAATATTTTTAATGAATAATTAAATAATTTAAGTAAAGTAAATTAATTTAATTTATTTGATAAAAAAAATGGTAGATTCAGTTTTACAACAATTTTGTACAATTTTAGAAAGAGATGGTTAACACACATTTTACTAAAATTTCATATATGGAAATCCAACAAAGCATTCTATAAATAAATGAACTATTGAAGAAATATTTTATATTATATATATAGTTCATTTATTATTTAACTATAATTTATTTTATTTATTTATGAATCATTTTATTTTATTTAAATTTATTTAATAAATATTTTAAATAAATGTATTTAAAAAATGAATTAATTTGAAATTATTTTATTGAATTTAAGAATTATTTTCTTTTATTTTAAAATTATTTCAATTATTGTAGGACATGATGGTGGTTTTAACACAATCAATTGTTGAGTAACAATAAATCACTATTCCTCTTGAAAATATGGGTTCCTACTCCAAGGTTCCTTTTAAGCTAGGTCTTGATTGTGATGGATAGCTTAGTGGTTTATGTCAACTATTTAGACAAAGGGTCTTTGCAATCTAGACTTCTAGACAATACATTACAACATGCAAAATACACATATATCTCTTATATCCTTCAAAATTCAAACATTGCATTTTAATCCAATGTTACATTAATCTTTAACATATCTTTGCATTAATCATGTTCTTCAAATATTTAGAACAACTTAAAGATTTGGTTCAAATAAATAGAAAAAGATTAAGGTAAGAAGAAAGATTGAAAATACACTAAGTTAAGCGGGCAATGATAAATCCCATTTTATCTATCAATTTTGAAGTGTTTAAGCAAAATCAAGAAAATCAATATTACCACAATCAATATTCACACAATTCACATATGATATTTGATGCAATCATCGAGGAGAAATTCTATGCTCAAATTTTCAAGCCAGATCAAATCAAATCACCATGTTACGTACACAAATTTGAGACAAGACTCTATTCATTACCACTGTTATGAAAATAATTTCACTAATTTATTCAAATCAAATAGATAAAATAGACATACCATCACCAATGATCAAGAATCCATATCCATGCTATAGGCACAGTCCTTCAATATTATATTTATTATTCACAAAATTCAATAGAAAAGTGCACGCTGAAATAGTATCTATTTCTTAATACAAAATCATTTTTGATGCTTTACAATTTCCCAAAAGGCAAAATATATAGAAACCATGTGTGCTATAACTCATAGATCTAGAAACAATTAACTTAAAGTTCAACTTGGCCAATCAACCCCCTATTTGAAAATGAACTGAACTAAACTAATTGCTAACACTAAAATTGTAGATCTATTGAAGATTTAATGCCATATCAACATTTTTCTAATTTAGATGCTCACTTATTACAAATTAAATCAAAAGAATCAAAATTTAAATATTACATCACTTAACATGTGAGAATTTTTTTGAAAAATATTAATAACTTCATTTAAAGTACTCATATCGAGTCCTTTATGATATTACAACTTAATCCTTTGTGAAAAAGTAGAGCCAAACTCATTGAAAGTCATTAGCTTGTATTGAAAATTTTGAATATCTACTTTCTGCTACATCATTTGGTTGATGATCCCGTTAGATAACTGACCATGTAACGACTTTTCAAAATATCCAATCATCTTTGTTAGGGAAGCCACCAAAAAAGGTTTTCCCAAAATGTGCAACCTAGACTTTGCACAAACTGTTCTATTTTGACCATCACCTGATCAACTAGTCCATTGTTTTTGCTCAGTTTGTCCTTGCACTTATTCAAAACTTTGATCCTTAGTTGTATGATCTTTAACCATTCCTTTGGTTTATCCTAATATTCTTCTTCAATCACAACTACTTTTATGAAGTCCTAAATACAAGTAGCTTTTATTCTCTACAAAATTGGGATATAGTCATTCCATACCAATAAGTCTTCATTTATTTTGACTCAATTTTGTGAGCTAGACTAGTTTCATCACTAATGAAGTGATAAGCCTTTATTTCCTTTCTCAAAACTCCACTTCCTAATGCCTGTAAGTCATCCCTCCATTCCCTTACAACAAAAAGGAGACCTTCAGGGTTGGCATGTTGAGCATCCTTATTTAATGTCACCTACAATTTAATTGGAGTTGGCACAATTGAATCAATAGGATCAATCAAATGGTTGACATAAGCTATCACCCGAGACACTTGGGCCTTGAGCTCTTCCTTAGTCTTCTCATATTTTTGCATCCTATTGAGGTTAATAGACATAACTATTTGCAATGCTTGATTTTTCTTTTCTTTAGTCTGAGCTCCCAAGTTCACTTGCTGCACTTGGTAGTTTGAGGGAAACATATTAGATTCAAGCTTTTCCACCCTTGGGATAGTAATTTTTACTATTCTATTCCCTTTCTTGTCTATAGTGGTGGTGGACAACCTTCTTGATCTTTCTTCTGTTGGGTACTTGGAAGGCCTCAACAAGAATAACAAAATCTTCTTCCTCTTCTTGGACACATGTCCTTTCCTTTTTTTGAATAGTATGGTTTAATTATACTAGGAAGGTGGAAGTAACTTCATGCTGAGGAGAAGGGATGAATTCTGTATCATGGGAAGCCTACAAATCTTCATGTTCCACTTTAGGTCCCACTCTTTCTTTCTTGGATTCTTTCCTTCCAAGCTCTTCTTCTTGCACACCTTTATCTAAAGTTTCCTCTTCTTGACCTGGTAGCTCCTCTTGCTCAGGGGGTGGAGTATGAGTGTCATGTGGAGGCGAAGGAGGAGGAGAAGGAATGTGAGGTGATGGGGGGAGGAGGAGGAATTGGAGAAGTGGGAACATGATGAGGAATTGGAGAAGGATCTCAAGGTGATGGAGGAGTTGTAGGTGATAAAGATGGAAGGGGAGATTCATGTGGAGGAGAAGAAGAGGGAGTGGGTGAACTAGACTTTGGGATAGATGGTATGGAAGAGGATGGCACCTGAGATGACCTCTGTGCTCTCTTCTTCCTTTGAGGATGAATTTATTCTGTCACTCTCCTTTTCACTAGTCTCAATGACTATAATTTCTTCTCTTCTTTTCCTCTTGGATCCAATTGTTAAGGATGTTGGTTTTTATTTTGCAATAGTAGTAGTGGAGGGCCCTTCAACCTTCTTTGGTTTCTTTGGTTGAGGTTTAAGCCCTCGTAACTCCATCATTAGGAAAGGGGATGCCAACCATCTCTTTGAGCAAACTATGGTCCATTGGTTGCTCTCACTTCCATATTTGTATCTTCTGTAATTGAGTAGTACACATTGTGGATTGGTTTGTTAAACAGCTCTTAGACACTATAAATGGGATCCAAAACTTTCCCATTATATTTTAATTCCTTTGGCACTTTGGCCACATTGCAACTCCTCATCATCCCTATTGTCAATCTATAGTAGTCCTTCATTCTTACTTCATACTCATCCTCACAGTTGCACTAGTGATCGTCTAGACTAGGTTCATGTTTGCAAACTAAACCAATTACCTTAGTGATTTTTCCAATTGGATCAAATTGGTTGTAGGGTCATTGTATAAATGCATTGTATACAAAGCCATCTTTGTTTCTACAGTCTTGACATTCTGCATGTTAGCACATGAGTATACACCCATTTTAATGGGGAAGGAGTACCCTGACTTGTGCTTCCCAACAATCATTTTATGGATTTTCGTGACCTTCCTGCATAGTTTCAATAGGATTATCCTAATGAGTTATCTTGACAGCTTCAAAGGAGCCTTGTGGAACTATGCCACCCTGATGTTAGTGAACGTTTTGAATTGGATATTATCAATTCCCCCAATTCTTCAACTCTACCAAATTTCCTCTATTGAGATCCTCTTGGACAAATCATTTTCCAATCTTTTGATAATGACATAGAGGAAAGCATCATTTACTATACAATAATTCCTATTGTTGGCATTCAATTCCAACTGTGGATAGTGTTTGCACACTTTTGTTTCCCCTAGTTGGAGGGATCCTATCCTTTTCAATCCTTCGAATGTTTCCTAATAGGAAAGAAAATGCACCAAGTAATCTAAGTCATATAGAGTTTGCTGTTATTCAACATTTCTTTCAATTGTTCATATGCAGTGTGTTGCTAATAGTGGTGGCCTAGTCTATTTTCTTATTTGATACCACTGCCAAGATGTAATAGAACATCCATGGGTGGAGGTATCTGGCATGTGGAAAACCATAGAACTTGTTGAGAAGTGTGATTTGGTCCTTGGCATCTTCTCATAATTTAGTCCTGTGTTGTACCTTGGCCATTTTAAGTGCTAGCTTCATGGGGTTGAGCAATAGTTGAGTGTAGATGAAGTTGAGGCAGCTTACATTATTCTTCTCAAAAGAGGCCAATGCCCTTTTGATGTCAATTGTTTCATATTTTGGAGAGGTATCCCAAACACCCTTTCAATCATGTTGGGATTGGTATCCAACATTACCTCTCTAGAAGGTCCCATTATCATCCTCTACTTATGATCATAGTATTGAGCAGATGTCAATACTAATTCAGGAGATTGCATTGAGATTGGGAATGTTGCTACCTCCACAAGTCCTAATTTGGCCAAAGAGGTAGCCATGGTTGATCTATCTGCTTTGTTGTGGACTCTCCTATGGAACTCATTCATATCCACATGTCCTAAGTCCCTATCTCCAATGTCTAGGTATGGGGAGAACATCTTGGAAGGAGAATGGTACCCTTTGTATTGATACTTCATCTTGGCACCTTCTTCTTGCATACTTTCTACACATTCAAAATATCTTCCATTAGAAGATAGAAGAGATCAATTCTGCATCGAAAACTGAAAGAACATCTTGATCAGGCCCTGAAGAGCAGTTATTTTGCGTCTTATTGCAAAGAAGGAATCTTAAACCCATACTTAACCAAAATTTTATCTTGTTAGAAATCCTGATTCAGGGATGTTGCTATTGCTTTCTAAAACTCTTAACCACTTTGACTAAATTCATTCTGAACACTGATTTTTGGAAGATATGTTGAATTGCTTTGAATTAATGGGCGTTAGAGTTCATGAGTGTTATCTATTTGTTACTCTTATCAAACCGTAATAGTTAAGGTGAACACCCGATGACCGATACCTGAAAGTTGGTAAAAAAGTAAAAGATTATTGTTGGGAGTCGGAAGTTAAGAGA
The DNA here is from genome assembly GCA_007258455.2 of Sequoia sempervirens. Taxonomy (NCBI): domain Eukaryota; kingdom Viridiplantae; phylum Streptophyta; class Pinopsida; order Cupressales; family Cupressaceae; genus Sequoia; species Sequoia sempervirens. The sequence goes on from VDFB02183620.1 coordinate 19,154, forward strand.
TACCTATATCGTTTTCCATAAGTATCGGTAAGGCTCAAGAGGTACTCCTAATCTTCGAAAGCTGAAGACCATCAATTTTTGAGATCTTTGAGAACTCTTGTTTTCTTTGAAGGAAAATTTTGGTTATTGAGGATCGGATATGTCTCTTGTCTTTTAAAGATTACTTCGATAATTGATAGAATGTATGCCCAACATCCGATTCTCGAAATGTCCAGGTGATATTCAGGTAACTATTTTCGAGGGTCAGAGATTGGGAAGGTAACTTATTCCTCAAGTGTATTTTCAACAATAGATAAGACTTACTCTTGAGGTTCAACTACCGAAAAAGGTTTGAATAAAAATGTGAAGTCATCGAGTTTCTGGAGTCAGTAATTAGGCTAAACCCTTTTTGAATCTTTCAAATAAATGTTAAAGATACATTACTAATATTCGAAGACCAAAAGACAACCAAATTTATATAAGTACGAGTCATCAATTTCGGGGAGTTGGGGATGAAGCTTGACTCTTACAAATGATTTAGGCAAACATTAAATGGGATACTCAATTTCTAATTACCAAATAACTTTGCTAGAATTTTGAAAGACTTTCATGATGTGTTGGGTATCGGGGATCAAATATATGGTTAATTATCTTTTCAAAACAAGGGTCAAAATGGAAAATTGAAATTCAATGAGGTGTGATGGACAACATTACAAACAATCTCAATTGACATGTCGAGGTGAAACAAGATTTGGCAAGCAAATGAAAATAAAAACAAATACGAACAAAAAGAAGAAGACAAGAAAACAACAAAAACAAAAAGACCAACAAGACGTAAAACCAAAATTCAGCTGAATCCCAACAATGAGGAAACACAATGTGACAATAAACAAAAAAACCTAGAGACACAACCACAATTTGAATGGTGTCTCAAGGCTTACTTGGGAATTGCACAAAGGGGAAACAAAGAACAAAGACAATGACCATTGAAGGAGAAGCATGCTAAGACTCTCACAACAAACTAGATACAAGCAAACAAATAAAGGAAGACACTCAAACCAAACATAGCACTATCAACTATGCATTAGTGGATTTTAGCAAGAAAGCTTCAAGGGAATTGTAGAGTGCATCGAGAATTACAACTTCACAATGTTCAAATGATAATTGAAACTATGTAATTGACCCATTTAAACCAAATTAATTGGCACATTAAAGCACAATAAATGCAGAGCGAGGAAAATAAATGTTTTATCAAGTGGGAAAAATTAGAAAACAAGATGTCACCACCATTGGGGTATCAAGAGTTAGGGATGTCACAAAGGACATGCTGATGAAGAGAACCCCAATGCCCAAAACTACAATATGGGAGAGAAGGGAGCAAAAAGGCATTGAAGATTAGGCTTGACAAGGATGGTGTGTCATCATGAGAAAGCCTGAAATCCCAACAAGAAGAGAAAAGGGAAGGGAAAACAAGGAGGAAGGAAAAATAAAGCCAAAAAAATAAAGGCAAAAAAGGAAAAGAGAATGTGAGAAAACAAAAGAAAAAAAGGGGGTGCCCATTTTGTTAGAAAACAAGAAGGGGTGTGAGTGTAAGATACAACAAGATAATTTTTTTAAATAACATCTATTTCTAGTAACCAAGGACAATAATGAGTTCAAAAAATGAATGACAAAAAAAAATTCTTGTTTACATTATCCATGATTTTAGTTTAAACCTCTCTCATAGTCTCACTTGTGATATTTGTCTTACACCTTCAATTCAACAATTAAAATAATATTAATGATCTTAAATATTTGTTTTCACCCTTTTGTTATTTATCCTTTAAAAATACCTACTTCCCTTTACTTTCACAACTATCTTTTTACCTTACACACCTTTAAATATTAAATCATATTTTAATTTTTTTTATTTGATTTCAATTTACATGCAATAGATTGAAATTAAACTGCATGGCCTGTTTAATTTTTAAATATCTATAGACTTCACAAGAATCAGCCACATACTCTTAATAATTCATGAAAGCTTCTATTTTAGTCATTGACTAAAATAATAATTGTGTCCATCTATACTACCACATCACTATAGGTCTAGTCAATGCTGAATCTTTATTATACATATTTTCATCTTATGTAAAATAAAATAACTCTTAAGTAAATAAAATAGGTCACATTTTTAGATAGATGTATTTAAGATATTTATCATGTTTGTTAATGTTAATATTATGTTTATTATTAATAATTAATTATTTGATATGTAAATGATTTCCCAATTTAAGTTAAAGGGTTTTTATTTGCATGGTCACAACATGATGCTATGTGCATTGCTACCATTGTAGAATAACTCTCCATGTAAATAATGTATCCATTGTTGCATTGATGAAAACTAGAGGGTTGTTCATTCTTTGAAATTATTTCCCAAGGGTTTATTTCTTACAATTTGAGTGAGAAGATGAAAGATATTTTGTCCTCAATAATGACCCTTGGTAGTTGGAGAATGCTTGCTTATATATCTAGAAATGGTGTCCAAACTTAGATCCTTTGTCTTGCTCTCTATTCAATTCCCCTAATTGCATTAGATTGTACAATTTACTAGAATATTAGTTGATTGAGGGGATCATAACATATTGGGAATGATCTTGGAGATGTACATTCTAGTGATTAGGAGATTCTTGATGGCGATCAAGGATATATCCATGAATATACATTTTATCCATTCAATCGATCCCCAAAAGCATCATTTTAGATTTTGAATATGGTGAATGGATTCAATTGGTGGAGGTTGAAGAGATATTTAGCATGTTTTCTCCTTATGTGAAATTTGATCCCATCCTACACTTAATCACTAAGGAGAACACAAGCACTAAGAGGGCCTCAAAATGGGTTGTTAAGCCAAATCCCATAATTCCCTAGCCCTCCTCTCTGACCCCCTTAATCCTCTAAGGTGAGTCTTGTGGTGGAAGTTTCATCCTCTCTTCACCCAAATGGATAATAATCCCCTAACTTTAAGCATCAATGGGTTGATGATTGATTACTTTGTTGAAGCTAACGAGTCTATGAACCATAAGGAGTTGGAAATTGCTCCTTTTGAAAGGCCTTCCTTTTCCCATGAAATAAAACCCATTTGGGATGGCTTAGAAGGCTATTCTTGGTATGACTGAGAGAATGAGGTTGAAGGATCTTTAGGATCACCAATTTCATTGATGTATTGACCAATAAGCTATGAGGATTTTAAAGGCCAACATTACTTTGGGGAAAAATCATGGCCACAAGACAAATAAATAAAAAAATAAGGGAGTATGCCATGTTTGAGGGCTCCTCCATCAAATAGTATTTTTTGTAATCTAAGGAAGGAAAAACCTCTCTTAGAGAACAATGAATATTGACACAAACATGAGCCTAGAAAACTTTGTTTGACCAAGCAGATCATTTAGAACCACTATTGGTTGATATACTAATGTTTCAAGAAACAAAAATAGGTTCAAATGCCGAGAAAGATTTTATTAATCAATACATGGGTTGGGGTGAAATTTTTGTGGATTCTATTGGTTTGGTGGGGGATTAGGACCCTTGTGGTCTCTATTCTATATCATGTTGGAGCTTGTCCACTCCTCTCAAAATTGGATGGTTGTTTTGGTTCAAAGTATTTTATCTAATTTGGCTTTCACTATTCTTAATGTTTTGGTTTATACTAAAATGAAAGATAAGTTATAGGTATGAAATAAAAATTCTAATTTTTTGCAATCATTTTCTTTCAAGGATGGAGATTCCAGTGTTATACTTTCAATATCGAAAAAAGAGGAATACTCTCCTATGCCTCACAATCTTAGATTACTTTTATAAATTTCTTAGACAAGTAGATGTCCTTGACCTTGTCCCCAAGGAGAATTCAATTGAACCAATGGAAGGATGGGTTTTACCAACATTGTAGAGTGTTTAGATAGGTTCCTTCATACATTTTCCAATTGGCTTTTGTCGACTTATTTACTCAATCTTGTTCCATATTTGGATCATATCATTATCCAATTCTCTTATCCACAATAGAGGATTGTGTCCCTTTTTCAAGTTCAAAATAATGTGGTTTATAAGTGTTTGTCTCATGGATCTCATCCAATCACGATGGTCCATAATTAATGTTCAAAAAGGTTCAAAGGTGTTTCACTTCATGAAGAAATTAAGTTTCCTCAAGGAAAAGCTAAAGGAGTGAAATTTGATCTCTTTCAAGAATCTATTAAATAAGAGAAAGAAATAATTGAATACAAGCTTGAGACTCTCAATCAAAAGATTCTAGCTATGGCATCCATTAGGAATACTTTATGAAGGAGAAAAATTGTAGGGGACAACATGCGTATTCTAGAAAGAGCATTTTCTTTTGGACATCAAAATTGAGACCTATTTGGACATGTGAGGTATTTAAATGCCAAAATTTTCCAGAATTCCACCAAAGTCAAAAGGTATCAAAATAAAGTTGATTCCTTTCAAGGTTTCTTGATGAAACTCTACTCTCCATGGTGGGAAATTTTTATGGCTGTCTTTCTACTTTTGGCCACTCATGGGGCATCTAACACATGAAATCAAGTAAGTTTGTTAGATAATACACCATGCTTAGTTTTTGATGTTGATAATTCATCTCTCATGGATCTTATATCAATTTTATAAACTTAAAATTTATAACTTTCCAACCCCACCTTGATAAGGCTCTAGGATTGGATGAATTCCCTATGCTTTTATTAGAAATTTTAGAACAATATTGGCCATGATATGTGGAATGTGGTTGAAAAATATAGGAAGTCAAGGAAGATCCTCAAATATATTTAGGCTAATAAAATTTCTCTTATTCCTAAAAAATCCTTGGTTGATTCTTTATATGAATCTTGCTTGATCTCTCTTTGCAATACTTTGTATAAGATCATTTGTAAGGTGATTGTTAACATGCTTAAATTTGTGCTCTAAAGTTTAGTCTTTGTTGAGAAAAGTGGTTTCAATTTGTGGAGGATAATTATCAATGAAATCATTATTGCACATGAAGCTATATACTTGATTGTTAGCACTACTAAAAATGCATGGTTACTAAATTGGATATAAGGCATGTGATAGAGTTGGTTATTGTTGACAAGGAGACTTTGGAGGATAGGTTTTGAGTTGGATTAGGATAATGTCACTTGTTAATACTTACCTATGGAAAGTATACTATTTCAATAAGAAATGTTTAACTCGTTATTAGAAATTATACATGTATGAACCAATTAGATGTTATTTTTCTATGTAATTTTTTTTTATCCTTTACAAGTATATATGCAAGTTTTTAACAAATAATATTTAAAAAAATAAATTATCAACTAGTCATGCTCCTAATTCTCTATTAGATGACTCCTCTTAGGATGATGATGAGTCTTTATATTTTGATGCGGCTTTGATGTGTCCTTCAAACCCTATCGGGGAACCTCCTTCGCTGACCTCACTACTCAATATGCCTTTGGCTTCACATTAGCTTTAGATTACTCATGTGGTGGATGGTCACCTTTCACCTTTTCATTCTATGGCTTTGTGCTTACATGTTGACAAGATCCTTGTGGGGGAATCTCCCTTGCTTCCCGTTGTTTTGAGAGTTTGAATGCTAATATATCTTGGACTATTGTAAGGGGGAAGATAGGTCTTCCTATATCACTTCCCCAAACTCATGTTCGAGTGTTGGGAAAGATGTCAATTCATTCAAGGCCTGGTATTATTTAAGTGGGACCTTAGGGGTCCCAACTCTTTCATTCATTTGCTGTTGTTTATGATAACTTGGCTACAACTGTTCCTCTCTCTTTTGGTTGTGCTATTTCTTTGCCATTTCTAGCTAGCTTGGGCCTATTTTTCCTCAGCTTTTGGCATCTTTGAAAAGGGTTAGGATGCTAGTATCCTACTTAATTTAATAATTTTTTTTTTGATTATCTAACGCCTTTTAGCTCTTATTCTAATTGGCTAATTTCTTTAGTTGTTATGCTAGCCTTCACATAAATTGACAAGAAAAGGTAACTAATATAGTACCTATATGGTTCATAATGCAATATTTGCACAAAAAATATTTGTACAAATATGAATTAAAAATCCCTATATAAAAATTAAGTAATACTAACTCTTTGCTATGTGGAAGAATGATAATTTCCAAAACTATCCTTTGTACATTATAGAATAGATTTTGAGTTAGATTGGATTATGTGGAAAAATAAATTTCAATCATTTCCCCACATGTGTTTGTGGTGGCCTTTCTACTTTTATAAACATTTTTTCCTTCACTTTTTCCATGATGGATTATGTATTGTGATTATATTGATTTAATAAACAAGATTATATTAACTTAATCTTAAATTTGTTCAATTTTATTGTAAAATGTATTTTTTAATTTATTCAATTGTTGTTAAATTTCACAAATTTATATTTCCCCTTTTAGCATGTGTTCAAGAATTTTTAACCTACAAAATTATATTATTTAGTTTTAAATATATATATATTAACTTTACCTTATCTATGAATTTGTATTTTACAACTAAAACATTGGATCTGTTTTGAAGTTATGTTTATGGTTAGGAAACTGTCTAGTTTGGATTGATATTTATAGTTTAGTGGGGTGATGTCATAATGGAAGTGACTCTCCTTCTAACATAATGGTTGATTGGTTATGAATAAATAAGCTTTTTCATTCAATCTCCCCTTTCCTCCTTCATGGTTAACAATCTAGATAATCCTTCCTACACACTTCTAAATTTTTCATTCCATTAAAGTTAGATATACCTAAAAAATGTGTCTTGGGATTGATTATGTAACTAAAAATTCCTTATATCTACATCCAATTAGAATGAGATCTAAAAATATTTTGCCTTGTACAAATAAACTTGTCCATGTAACAATTAAAAGTTTTAGTTTAAAATATTTGTGTAATGCATACCTAATCAATGTGGCTACTAGAGAAACAATGAAATGAAAGTAACATCCAATAACTTTCATAAATTAATGTGGCTAATATGAGTTTGAAGCTTATTGCTAGGGTTTCCTATTTCTGGTTTCAAATTCTAATTTTGGTGACTATTTTTCAGATTTTTACTATCCAAATGCAAATGCAAGAAGGAACAAAAATGGACAAAAGTGACAACTTTTTGGATGCAATTTTAACTAAATTTGCTGATGTAAATGACTGAAAATACACTAATATGCAACTATTATGCAAAATCAATGTAATATGCATGCAATTTTTCTGAATTTTTAAGATTTTAAACAATGCAAAATGTAAATTTAAAACCCTAATGAGATGTAAACTAATGCAATTTTGACAACCCTAAATAGAATGCAAATTAATGCAATTTCATGCAAACTAATGCGAGTCCTAGATCTAGGGTTTTAATGACCTCCAAATTAGAAATTAAGATGTACAATGTTGGGTTCACCAAAATGAAACATAAGAAAAAGTAGGTTTTATCAAAATGGGGTGATGATGCACCTATCTTCCTTGTTTCATTAGGAAAAAGAGATCCCAAAATGTAAGATTGAATTTCAACCCATAGGTGAGTCAACCCTATTGGAGGTCTTGGCTATTTTCCTTATGACAAGGTGGGGTAAATATGCCTAAAATGCACTTTGGAGAGAAAAACTAAAAATACTAAATGAAATCAATTATGCATTGTGAAACTTGAATCATTAATTTAAAGCATAACACAATAAAAAATAAGAAACTTCTGATAGATCTAAGAAGGGTGAGTTGATGTTACTAGTCACCAAAAGTTGTTGCTGAGTGTCCTCCTAGGACAGATTCACCCTAGGGAAAATGGGTCTTGCTACAAGGATCTAAAATCTGATTTCACAGTCCTTTGCTCCTGGATCTGCACTCTCAATTTCTCCGGATCTCGCTGTCGAAAAGTTGGAAATAATTTATGCAAGATTCCATGTCTTGGCAACTTTGATGACAACTTTCACAACTTTAAAAAAATGTACTTTTGATCAATCTTCAATCTTTCTTTACCTGTAAATCTGCAAACACACAAAGAGGAGAAAAATGTTTATTTTTGGTGTATAAGGGTTTTCCTTGGTTAAACCCTAGTTTGGCAATAAAACCTTGAAATGAAATAATAATGAAAAGAAGGAATGATGAATGAACACTAGCTTGTTGCAACTCAATAAACCCTTTAATGGCTACCCTTGGAGGACTAAAGTCTAACACATCATTCCAAATATTATATCTTGCATGAAGTGGCTTGATTGGATGCTTGATTTGACACTTGATTTGATGCTTGAATTATTGAAACCTACATCATAATGTTAGCTCCAAAAACATGCATGAATGCAAATAACTTTGACATCATGATAGGACCTTGAATGATGTTGTAGATGACTGATAAATTTCCTCTCCAATGCTCTTGACAATAATATTTTCTCTTGTGAAAGTTGTCGTAATACTGCTTAGTTTGAATTGATAAAAAGACCTTGTGTCTATAGGTGATTTTCTAATTTCTTGATAATTAAAATTCAAAAGCTGAAAAATTGTAACTTGAATTGGGATCATTAAAATAGCACCAAAAAAATATTTAAAATTGGGTTCTAGAATCTAAAGGGGACCTATTCACCCTTGGGAGAATGGGTCCTAGGACATAAATCCAAGACACAATTTTCAAGGTGTTTAATTTTATGTTTGCAATTGTTTAATGTAGGTTTCCCTTTCAAAAAGTGAGATTAATTAGGCTTTTAAATGCATAATTGAGTCAATTAGAGGCTTAATTAATTCCAATTAATTAAGGGGAGGCAAACATAGTGAGAAAATGTAATGGTGTACATTTTTCGTCATTACACTCACATCAATTAAACTAGTTTTTATAAAAAAACATCTGACTTGTTTAAATCATAAAATATAAACTATAACACATTAAAGTGTAAATATTTTTTTGATATTTTTTTAACCACATACACCAAAGTGAGAAAAAAATAGATCACCATTTAATATTTTTCATATTTTTCTTCTTGCACAAGAAATCAATTAACACCTCTTCCACAACTTGGCTATGTTCATTATTAATCCAAAATAAATATATAATTTTTTTAAAATAATTTGATGAAAAGAACCCTAGAAATTTGAAAAAAATAAATAAAGAATCAAAACAATCTAGTAGAAACAAATATATTTCATTTCATCCAAAAAAAACTTTTGAATTCTTCAATCTTCAAACTTGTTTTATTTCAATCTCTTTAGTGAATAACTAAAAATTGAACATTAAAAGAAGAAGAAGAATAAGAATAAGAAGAATAAAATTAATTCTTTTTCTTTCTCTAATAAATATTTATTTTTTATTTTCAAACTTAAAAATTAAGACAGAACAATAAACAAGATAATATTAAAATATATTCTTATCAAAAGAAAATAATATTAAAAGATAATTTTATTTTTTATGCACATTTTTTTTCTAAATTAATAATATTAAAATATCATTTTCTTTCCAATTCTTTATTATAATTTAAAAAATTTAATATTAGAAAATCATTTTTTTGATTCACTGATAAAATAAAAAATAATAAAAAATAAATAACAAATCATTTCTTTTCTTAAAAGAAAGTAATTATCACAATAAATAAATAATGTAATATAATGCATTACACTAACTATTTATTTATTTGTAAATTAAATTAATTATTTTTGTACTAATTAATTAACCCTTTTTCCTACACATTTGGATTATTTATGATATTTCAACACAAGGATCTAGTTCTTCTTCCTGAAGGCTGTTCTTGTTGCACATCATAATCTTCCAACACATACCTTAATAGCATTGTTAGAAAAAATATAATAATACATTCACCTTTAATCAATTAACCATGGTAATATACTCTCACTTTATACACAAATACATTAAAATATACTATACATCTAACATAAGTCAATAGAGCACTCCAATGTCATCACAAAAATAGAACATCATAAAATCATAAATGGATTGGGAGTGAGGGATGTTACACTTTTCCCTATTATTACTCATCCCTAGGGTTCAAACTCAATCCAAACATCTAATTACTCATCACCTCAGTTCATATTCATTTGCACAAAAATGACCAAGGTCATTCCATGGTCATAGATATGAACCCTAGACTTTTAAATTTAAATTTATTAAATTGGGCCCATGTTTCCTTCCCTTACTAATTGTTATGAGGTGACTAAAGGGAAATAAAAATCATTAAATTACATGCTAGAATGGTCTATTTAAGGATTAATCCTAGTTCATTTGGAACATCTAGGGACACTCTAGGATCAAGCTAATAACTATGAACTACTAGAAACAATATAGCAAAATCTTATTGACATTAGCATTGCATCATCTTAGACATATTATATGCTTTCCAGTTGTCTTTGGTCATTGTTCCAAAGCTATTGAACTTGTCCACCCAAAGGTTTGACTAAGAACACGACCCTCACAATTC
>VDFB02183621.1:0-11826 GCA_007258455.2 Sequoia sempervirens
AAGGAATCCTCAAACATGCATTGAAAAACTCTGCATATAGGCCTTGAAATTTGCTTCGGAAGCTGAACTGCTAAAAAAATAGTAAGTTGTATGTTTCAGCTCAAATTTTGCCAATGAGTAGCTTGATGTGTTCTGGATGCAACATGACTGTCAAAACTTCAAGAATGTTGACAGAATGCCCAAAATTACACACTAAAAATAGTAAGTTGTCAGAATCTGATGAAATTTCAATGGAAACCTGCTGGAAGCATGCTAACACCAATGTTAATCTCCGTTTTCAATTTATTCACTTCATTTGACCTCAAATTGGCAAGGAGGATGGAAACCCTAATTTCTAGACTTGGCCAAAATTCAAGTTTAAACTCAATGACAGGCACAATCCTCGAAAGGCAGACAGCAGAAAGAGAGGGAAAGAGAGAGAGAGAGAGAGAAACCAAAGCCAAAAGACCAGAATGGAGTAAAAATTAGGGGTCCCCATCTTGAATGGGGCGATGTGCGAAATGGTCACAACACGAGTATTGCTACAATTCCACTTACCACATGTCTATACAAATGTCACCTTTCATGGCATTATATGGGTATGAGGCACCCAATTTCATGGATCTGTTGTTGAGTGACAGTAGAGTGCCTAGTGCTGGAGACTTGTTGCAAGAGAGCCAAGACATTGTAAAGGCTCTTAAGGAGAATATCGCTAAGGCACAAAATCAGCAGAAGCAATATGCAGATCAGAAGAGGACTGAGCAGTCATTTGAGGTTGGAGATATGGTGTACTTGATGTTGCAGCCTTATCGCCAATCCACTCTTAAAAAGAATGGTGCCGAGAAACTCAAGCCACGGTATTATGGACCCTTCAAGGTGATCAGGAGAGTAGGAGAGGTGGCCTATGAGTTGGACTTGCTGGCAGAGAGTTGAGTGCATAACGTATTTCATGTGTCACGCCTCAAGAAGGCATTAGGACATCATGTGGTTCCTTCTACAGTGTTACCACCCTCAGATGATGAGGGGAAATTGGTACTGGTACCTGAGGCCATCCTTGAGGTCAGAGAGAGGAATTTGAGGAGGCGGACTATCAAGGAATATCTAGTTAAGTGGAAGGACTTTCCGGTTGAGGATGCTACTTGGGAGAGTGAGGATAAATTATAGCATCCAGAGTTGAGATTGCTTGAGGACAAGCAATTTCAGGGAGGGCGGACTGTGATGTCCCCTTCTAGTTGACATCAGTCAGCTGAGTAGATTGGCCTATTATTGACCCTCGTAGGTGTTGGCGTTTAAATTCGCACCTCTGGAATGCATATTTGAAACAGACAGCTATGCACAGATAAACTGCTCTTCAAATTAGGAGGGGAAGCTCCCTCTTGCTGATGGTATTCAAGAAAGTAAACCAAAACTAAGTTGCCCATCTTTTTGATCAGCTAGAGCACAAGGTTTATAAAACACAATCGCTGCAGCTGAGATTTTCTGATTTAAGAACTTCAACTACGACTAACTTAAACTAAAGACGTTTCTAACTTCTCAAGTAATAAGCAGAGCAAGAGAAACTAGAAATGAAGCTGTCACATCCCTCGCATTAAGACTATATGTTGGTTAAGTATTTTGAACACAAAGTTAGTTGCAAACAACTGCTTTCATGTGAAAATGACATTGAGAAGGCAATAGTTGTTCTTTTTATCGTACCTAAATGTTAATGAACTCCTTATTTTGCAAGAGAATTTATTGTTCACGTGAAGTTGAATGAGATCATGAGATTAAATTTAAATATATATTATTAAGCCGTTGAGAATGATCTAATCCATAATTCCTGTCAGTGGATGCAGGATTGCCGACGCCACAAGGAAAAGGGAAATATCATCAGGGAGAGGACGTGGTTAATAATGGATCAATTTTATCATCAAGCCCAGAGTGGAAGCAAGACAGTTGTGTCGACATCATTACCTTGGCCATAAGTGATTAAATATAATTAGTGTTAAATAAGCCAATTTAAAATATTTATTAATAATTAATAATCTCCTCTTGAATTTGAAAAGAGATAACTCATGGAATACATCGTAGGAGATATCAATGGATTTAAAATATTAAATTTACAATAATAAAGCCATCACTCTAAATAAATAAAGATACAGCAATGCTTAAAGCCGATGGTGGGATAATGAAGAAAATATTAACCATAATTTTTAACGCCCATGCATATGAAAATATTAAACATTAGCAAGGTCTTAAGCAAAAGAAAAGGAATTCGTATTAGAGCCGTCGGTGGTTTTGAGGCGGAAGTCTTACCGCCACCATTCCATCGTGATGAAACGGCCAAGGTGGAAGGCAAAGAGACGCGGAGGGGGGGGGGAAACGTGGTGCTTCAGTTTCGCCGGTGGAAGGAGCTCTCGGTTTGGGAAGTCTAAAACAATCTTTTTCCATTCATTCGGAGGAACCCAAGTTTCGGTGTGCTTCGTCTTTGCCCTAACTGTTGGCGAATTCTCAAGACAAAATAATAGAAGTTCAATCCGCCCCTGTTCCGGATCACGGCTGGGAGTATTGGCGTGTTTGGAAGTCGAGGTAGTTGCGAAAAGAGATAATCTCTCCAGTTTCGAACTCTCCACTCACAGACAGGCGAGTAACAAATATCTTACTAAATGAATGATATCAATATTTAATTCTCAGTCGAATTGTCAGGCAAGTATTGTGATCCAGTTTCTGATATCCATTATGGTAGAGCTACTTTCAATTTAGTGTCGGCTCTGTTTTATTCTAAAACCCGAGTCAGGGCTCTATCTCTTTCTTCCTTATAAATATTCTTAGTCATTCTGAGTGGAGTAACTTCATTATCTATTCTTAAACTTATGCAATTTCGTAGATTTCGAATCTGAGTAAAACATGTCTTACAATTTGACTAAGGATGAGTTAAATCAAAACTGAGAACAACTTGAACAGAGTCTAGTTAAGTGTTCCACCTTGGTGAAGATAGTTTATGCCCTTGTATTTTTGAAGGGAAATTTCTTGTCTGAACCCTTCTAGTCTCCTTCTCATCTCTGTTAATCTGAATGAACTTTTCCTGGTTGGAATCCTGGATGCAAGATGAATCCCTGTTAATAAATTAAAATAAATTTAAGAAATAAGAATGTTCGAAGTCGAATCTATCTCTTTTATGTTAAAACCTTACGGTTATGATATAACTTCTTAATCATATAGAAACTCAAAATCCTTAATGCTGACTGAATCATGTCAGAATATTAGAGCCAAATGTTGGCATAACCCTGATATGAGAGTAACCTTAAGCAGAGATAGTTTAAATGCTCTTTCCTTAGTTCCAAAACATAAATTAACGCTTAAGATATAAGTGGAAGGGAAAAATTGTTTGGGTCTCATAATTCCAGTTTCATCACTATAGCTCAGTTAAAGATACTTCACTTGTTTGGAAAACTTAAGTGGCATGATTGAGCATCACACACTGATATTGACCTCATCTAAGAGTAAGACTTGATTTGTCAGCCACTTGAAGAGAAGTAAATTGGATATAATAAGTCTGGAAGAATCTCACAGTTTGTTTCTTGCTTATTTTTCAAAATATGCTCGATGGAAGAACTCTCTTGTTAATCTTTTGTAATTTTTCCCCTGCCTTGGAGTCCCTCTTCAGTCATCAAATTGATTTGTACTAGAGACCGTGAAATGTATTTTCTCCCTGGGTCTTAACAACTAAAGATCTAGCAGTGACCTTCCTCTCGGTATTGCAATTTTGAAGTTAACCGTGTCACTCTTTTTCATTTTGAGACTATTAACTTGATGAAACCTTCTTAAAGTCCAAGTCTTTCCTCTTATCTTAAGAGTTAAGTTAACCGATTATCTTAAAGGATATGATTGACAAGATTCTCTTATTATGCCTGATATAAACCCTATGGTTAAGTTAAAACCTCAAACCAAGAAATGAAATATAATCTAATCGAATGTGCAAAATTATAAACTTGATTTGAGAATTATCATGTCGAGCAAGGATGCGTGCTGTCGGCACAATGATGCCACAAATAATTAATTAAAAATCCTTGGCCAAGGTAGATGCCCGTTCGGCAATGTCAGCTTCCATGGCCAGATATACTCTGATCAGGATGATTCTTCTGATAGGAGGTACCTATAGAGGAAGGATCGATCAGTAGTATAGGTTCGTGGACATCAGGCTCAGAGACATGATGATAAATCGATCCATGTTGATTACCCTCGTGAAGGGCGGGTTCTTCAGTTGAAGAAACTCGGGAGACCAGTAGGTCTTGGTTGGGCGGTAAAGCCCCTGATGATAATTCTCTTTTCCTCGATAAAGATTTCCAAGTATGATAGTATGGAGATGATGTCAAAGGGATTTCTTCCTCTCTTGTATATCCAGGTACATGCAATGGTAATTGAATTTCTATTTCATCTATGCCATGAATGCTATTCTTTATGTTAATGAATATTGTAGGATTCTCAGATACTTAGTGAGATAGCTACCTGAATTTATTCAGTTGTTATATTGTTTAATAGTTGTAGCAATTATTCGTTATCTTCTGGAAATAAAAGTATTCGCGTTGTGCGTTTAACGGTCAACATGGTTCGTTACCGTAATATTTCAAACGATGAGGTGCAAAGTTACGGTAGATGGTGGCGCGGTGTGGTTGGGTTTAACATTGAATTTCAGAAGGATTGAATTTGATTTGGCGCAATGGCGCGGGTATGGCGACACTCGTGCAGGTTGTTTTGGTTTTGTCAACGTTTGGAAGCGTTGCGAATGTTTTGCGCGCAGGAACAGGGCTGAAGGCTTTAGAAGTTAGTTGGAAATTTAAATCGAATAGTTGAAACGATTTGGAAACCCTAGAATGAAAACAAGTTAGTTATTCTTTTCAGCTGAAAGGGATAGATGGTTGAATTTTTAAAACCGTAGACCGGTTAGGTTGTTACATGGACAAGGTAGATTTTCTGACAAAATACTTTGATAAACTCTTTCTCAACGAACATCTACACACTTCAATGTAAGTTGAAATCAAGATCATAAAAGTAAAACACCAATAACGGAAGTCAGAGATTTTATATCAAGGCAAAGGAGGCTCATGATTTTATTACTCGAACTTCTGGAACAAAACTCACTTCTAACATGCCTGGAATAAGGAATTGCAGCTAAAGAGGCTTGCAATCTTATTCTTACACAATAGACAACAGCAATCACACTAACTCCTTGTTGGCTAAAGAGGCTCAACAATTTGCTTATCACAACACAGTTTGAACGACACTTGAATAACAAATAGAAGGAAAAATAGGCTCAGCGTTTTGTTATCACTAGCATAGTTAAAGAAACTAATGAGAAAAGGCTCTTATTTATAGACAAGCAGAGGAGTAGGGAACCCTAAAATCTCCTTGCTTTCACAATCTAGGGCTTGCTCAGCAAGCAAGCTTTATTACTAAATCTAGAAAGAAGATAACAACTAACACCTAAGAAAGCAAGAAAAGCGGGAAACGCCAACTATTACATTTATCTTCTTTCTCTTCTTCAAAGAATGGATAAGAATCGTTCCAAGAATAGAAAGAAAGCAGAAAGAAAGCTTCTAGAAGAAAGCTGCTTTAAAGCTCGATCTCATCCGCTAGAAAATTGGAAATTGTGTCCCGGTTCGGTGCATCTATGCCAACCAAGGCAATATTCTGATTCTCCAAGATCTCTTCGCCCTTAGAGAATCTTTCACTTCTTCAACTATTTTATGAGTTCTGTTTTTGAAAAAACATCATTTGCCCTAAAAGTGACTCACGTTTGACGGCAGCTGACTCTGCAGCTGCCAAAGCTTGATTTCCATGGAAAGTGGCTGCACAACTCTTTACGATACCTTTCCTTTTTCTCATATGCACCTTCTTGTGTTCTTGATTTGTAATGATGGAAAGTTTTGACATAGATGCCGATTTGGTCCAAACTTGAAGATTAACCTCCTCATTTGAAAACCTTGAAGAATAGCTGTAAACTACGCCTATGTTTTGACAAGTTTGAGCAACTTTTCTATTTTAGAATCTTTGGTTTTGCGTCTTCGCCGGACTAGGGGCGGGAGCACTACGAGGATATAGGTTTTACTTAGAACTTCGTTTACCAGACAACCCGGATTATCCATTTGAAAATCTTGAATTTTGACTAAAAAGTAGCAAACCCTAATTTCTTCAATTTTTCACCGAAAAAAGCTGGCATCTGGGTTTTGTTAAGAACAAGATTAGAAATGGATCCAGTTGATTAGATTTGCAAAACCTTGACGTTTGATCGAAAAAGAAGCCAACCCTAGATTTTGAACTTTCTTGAAAAAAAAGCTGTGATATGGGTTTTCTTAATTTGGTTGAGGAAAGGACCCGGATAGTTTGAAAACTTCGTCGCGGAGATTTCATTACAAAATAAAAGCAGCTGCTGCAACTTGATGAAGTTCTTGAAAATTTCCTTCAGAAGATTGAAGAGAAAAGACCCAGATGATTGAAAACTGGAAACCTTGGCCTTCCCTTTGAAAAGTTTGATCTCCTGGATGAAAAAATTTGAAAAAGCAAGGGTTTATGCTTGCTGGTCTGAAAAATCTGATATAAAACCAACAACTATGGATTCTTGAATCAGAAAACTTCTTCAAACTTGCTGCTCCACTTTTCTTCTTTGAATGCTACCTGCAAAAATAATGAAAACTGAATGGAAGAGATGTCTTAAATAGATTTAGGGCTTGAAATAGTTTTGCTTTCTTTTGTTTTTATTTCCAAAACCCTAAAACTCAGCTTCATTGAACTTGGAAGCCATCCTTCACTTGGCAATTTTGAAACTTTTTGAAAATCTCAAAAATTTCTCTAAGGCATGAGAATTTGGGCGCCCTTCACCTGGGGCGCCCACTTCCTCTAGTGTTAGTTTATTTTTTGATATTTTCAACTTTTCACCATTTTGACATACTACTTCGCCTCTAATTTCTCGTTTGCAGATTGATTTGACAAGCGAGCTGAAGGTTTCACGGCGGAGCCTGACTGATTCTGAGAAAAAAGTTCTGGAGTCACCTCTGGCAAAAAACTTGATCTTGACCTTCGAATTCATGGGAGCCTTTTCCTTCGAGGGGCTCCGAAATTTCACAGTGCTAGCCATTTTTCTGATCTTCAATTTCTTCATAAACTCCTCTCCTACAGATGATTTCATTGAATCTAGAGCTCCGGGCGTCAGATCGACTGACGGTTGAGCTCATCGCGAAGCTATCGAGATTTGAAGAGGGGTCTTTTGGAACGATATTTGCCAAAAAGTGGGTTTTAACCCCTCAAAAGTTTGGGCTTAGATTATTTTTCATCTTTTTGTTGCTTGCTTCTGAATCTTCGTTCTCAGCCTTCGTCGTACTCCCTGTTTGGCTCTTCGTATCTCGCAACCGCGGACTCTGATCGACGTACAGGATATCTCATTGGAAAGCCGGATCAATTGTGATGAGATCACGTTAGAGCCTTATCTGCAAATTCATCTGATAGACCCCTTGAAAACTTGGGCGCCCTTCTTCACCAGGAGCGCCCACTTTTACCAGACTTAGCCATTTTTATAATGATTTTCGCCTTCCAGTTTGAAACCTTCATTTTGAACCTTCGTCTTCGATCTGAATTTGCTGGAGATTGGGCAGTCGGATGATCTGACGGAGACAGGCATGTCGAAGCCAGCTGAACACTGAAGAGATTGAGCATACTTTTGAACCCTGACTGCTGGAGAAGGTGCTTCAAAAATTTGGGCGCCCTTCTTCACCTGGGGCGCCCAAAACCTCAACACTTAGTCAAATTTTGATATTTTTCAACTTTCCTTGTTCTGACCTCTGTGCGGATACCTCCTGTTCAGCCTCGAATTCTGGATGACTGCGTAATCTGTTGACTGTACCATTGAATCCATCGCGGAGCTGGCAGAGAACTAAACAAGTTTGACTGGAGGCGCAAACCCTAATTTTGACATCTGGTGCCCTAAAAAGATGGGCGCCTATTTCCTTTTGGGGCGCCCATGTCAAGCAAACTTAGTCAAAATCTGGTAAATTTCACCTTCCATCTTCATTCAACATGCATGTTCATCATTTCATCTTTTGTTCGATGCTTGATCATTGAATCTGATGCTTGGCAGCCAACTAACCTCCATTGATGACTATGGAGCTCCTCATATACTTCTGAAAAAGCAGAATAGACCCACTAGGGAAAAACTGATTATTTTAAGATTCTGACTACACCAGCCTGATATGGACGTATTTTGAACCAATCAAAATCAGTTTGAACCCTAACGAACCAACTTTCTATTTTTAGAAAGTTTTGCCAGTATCCATTTCAAAAGAAACCCAGAAAAACCCAGAAAAGTTACTATTTTTAGGAAATTTCTAAAAATAGCAGTTTTCCTAAAATTTAGGGATGAAAAACTGAGATCTGGGTTTTGTAGGTTAAGCTGCTCTGAGCAGACCCAGATCGTCATATTTTGGAAATTTTGCATTTTAACCCCTCATGCAAGACATGCATACCCAAATTTTGACCTTTTTGACTGATTTAACAAGACTTTTACTCATTTCTTCAAAATGTCTAAGTGTAACAAAAATTTTAATTTTGGGGTACAACAGTAGGCTAATGAGGATGGGTAGAGGGTCCTCTGAGGGGAGCAGCTTCTTCAGTAGTCAAAGTTATGCAGGATTAGTGTTCGTTTGAGTTCTATAGGACTCCGGATGCAGAACTTACTATTTATAGTCAGTCAGTGGTGTTAGAGATGGGCCCCTGCTATTTTTAGCAAAAAGGGGTTAGTCATATGCAGATTCCTTATGCCAATTTCCAGTTCAAACGGCGTGCAGGAATGATGAGTAATAATGGAGTTATTAATATTTATTTGGCTAAAATAAATATTAATGGTTGAGAGCTTATATTATAAAGTTATAATATAATTTTATATTATAACTTAAGTGACTTAATGAGGGGTCGACTTATCATTGAAAAGGGGGCCAAATTTATATTAATTTTATTGCACAATTCCCTAAGTCATTTCAATAGTCAAATGAATGAAATAAATGAATTTCATTTAAATCATTTAAAAGAGTTTTTTGGGAGTTCGAACTTGAAGAAGGCTATATATATTTTTGGAAGAGATCGAACTTCATTATTATTGCATTTTGAGAACATTTTGATGAGTTTGAATTTGCTTGGAGAACGAGGGTTTCTACCTGCAACAGCCATTAGAGAACGTAGTTTCTTCTGTGAGCAACCATCTGAGCTGGTGAAATATCCAGTGAACTTGGTGATTTTGGAGGGTCTCAATCGGAGGCTCTATTTGGATTTCAATTGGGTGAATTTGGTGAAGTTTGGATCAGATTTAAGAGACTGGAGTTGCAGTTCATTTTCAGATTGAAAGGGATTATTTTCAAAGGTTTATTTGCTGCTACAGTGCCCATGAACAATGCGCTACAGTGCCCGTGAACAGTGCTCTACAATACCCGTGAACAGTGCGCTACAGTACTCAAATCAGCAGTTTGGGCATTTATATCAGGTTTCCTATTAGTTACAATTGTTTTTTGTATAAGCATTCAAATAAAAGGATATAGTTTTCCATTGTAAGAATGAGTATTTGTTTTGCATTCAATATAGTTGTCTATCATTGCAATATCTCTTCCTTATAATCAGTGTATTAGAAGTAGTTTTCTTTTATGTCAAAACCCTCAAAGCACAAAAAAACCAGAAAATACAAAAACAAAAATTACAAACAATCAAGCACAGTTGCAGTTGTTAGTGAGTTCAGTGATTGAACCAGTTGGGGTTCTTACACAATGAGATAACAGGGAGTGAACTGGAGTGAAGAGCTATTCTTGAGGAGGCGCATCCCTATCCTCCTTGGTTGCATTATACTGGATGAATTTAGAAACTATCATGTCAACCTCCTCGATCGTGACAGGTGGCGGCGCATTGAACTTGAATTCTAGCAAATCTAAATCATCCGAGCATTCAGCAAAATATCTTCCCATTTTGATTCTTGTCGCTGGAAATTGCGAAAGATGAACAAGAAGTCAGCTGCCTTAGTCAAATTTTTCTTGAGGACGGGCCCAGTAGTGAAGAAGATTTCCTGAATTTTGTGCTTCAGGCTTTCAAACTGCAGGTTGTTTGCTTGTACAATGTCCTTCTCCAGCGCATCTGCAGCCACAGCTAGAATCTTCTCCCGAACTTCTTTTGTCCTTTCCTCAATTCGGATAGTATCTGCCTTTATCTTTTCTAGGATCTCACTTCGTGTGATCAATGTCATGTACCAGCTGCTTGTTGGCGTAAAATCTAACACCTCTGGAGTGCAGGTTTGTACGGACAGCTATGTACACTACGCAATGAGTGCTCTTCAAATTAGAAGGGGAAGCTCCCTCGTTGTGCTGGAATGCATGAAAAGAAAAGTAATCTGAGTCCTATCTTTTTGTTCTCAGCTGGAAGAGGCACAAGGTTAAGAAAACCAAGAACGTTGCAGCTAAGGATTTTCTGGTTTCGTAGATCATTAACTACAACTAAGCTAACTACTTTAAATCTATCCAGTTTCCTCAAGAAAACAGAGCATGAGGAAATGGAGCAAGGTTTGACTATCGGACGATAAACGTGTTTAGATTCTCTACTTGAAGGCAAGGTGGCGCATCTATCAGCTCAATCTAGACAAGTTTATTGGGCACAGAACAGATTTAAGAATTTACCATGACAATCTCATGAAACCCTATGTGGCATAACAATTGATCATAATAGTAAAGACTTCACAAAATAGATTTATCATCACAATCTCACGAAACCCTATGTGGCATAACACTTGATCGTAATGATAAAGATTCACAAAATAGATTTACCTAAACTATGGGAAGAATTTACCACGCCAATCTTATGAAACCCTATGTGGCATAACACTTGATCAAAGTAGTAAAGACTTCACAAAACGAATTTACCATCACAATCTCACGAAACCTTATGTGGCATAACACTTGATCGTAATGATAAAAGATTCACAAAACAGAAAGAATTCACCATTACAATTGCATGAAACCCTATGTGGCATAACAATTAATCGTAATAGCGAAGACACATGAACAAATACCAAAAGAGCAATATTGAGGGCAAGGTAGGCGCAGCATATATTTCTCTCTCAAACAAAAGTTATTTACAAATGAGCAAAAGCTCTTATTTATATACATCAAGGTGTAGGGAACCCTAAAATCACCTTGAGTCATCTACAGTTCTTGCAATGCATGCAAGTTTTGCTGCTAAACCCTAATGAAGTAAACTATACGGTTAAAGCTGGAAAACTACCATCAGTTAACTTGACATCTAATCTAAAAATGGACAATTATTAGAGCATGCGTCCTTAATGAAAACAAGTTAAGCGGAAGAATGGGTGCGTAAAAAACCCTAAAAGAAACTCCAAGTAAATAAGGCAAATCTCAGAATAGATATGCATGTGATGACAACATCGAGTTAACTTGAAAGGGTAACACCAAGTTCAACTCGTGTGTGTAATATCTATCCTGAGAGGTGGGAACTGAAGTTTACTATGTGTGATCTCGAGTAATCAATCCCTCAACGAGATTGTCAACTGCATCAGCATCTGAATGTCAGCAACTTGAGCAATCTTGGCAATCTTTGCACACTCAAACTAGCATTTCACAGACTGGCAATTTTGGTGGCTCCGTAACTGAAGTGATGGCCGTTATCTCATCTGCAGCTGAATTTCAGCAACTTGAGCAATCTTGGCAATCTTTGCACACTCAAACTAGCATTTCACTGACTGGCAATTTTGGCGGCTCCGTAACTGAAGTGATAGCCAACATCTCTTCTGCAGCTTGATACAAATCGGTCTTAGCTTTTCTAACGAAA
>VDFB02183623.1:0-11357 GCA_007258455.2 Sequoia sempervirens
TTTTTTCATCTCGTACCTGTTCAAACTTGTGGATTGGCGTCACATCCAATTCTGCCATA
The DNA here is from genome assembly GCA_007258455.2 of Sequoia sempervirens. NCBI lineage: Eukaryota > Viridiplantae > Streptophyta > Pinopsida > Cupressales > Cupressaceae > Sequoia > Sequoia sempervirens. The sequence continues at coordinate 60 of VDFB02183623.1, forward strand.
CCTTCTTTATATTCTCCGTACTCAGGTGGGAATGTTTCACAGGTCGAGCCATTATCCTTTTCTACTTCCCCCTCCTTGACCTGCAGCATGTGGCAATCCGGGTGGACGACTTCATAATCCTCCATCTGCCAGTGAAACAGTCCGCTCAATGAACTGGTCTCATCTTCCGAGCAACTGCCGATCTCCAATACCCCTTCTTCATCTGGTTCCATTGTCTTTCTCTCATCATCATCTGAGTCACCTCCGGATTCTGATGCCGAAGATGCCAGGTCCTCACTGACAGCCTGATTCTTCAGATCAATGGTGTATTTCCTCCCCCGACTTTCTATTGAGAGTGTATTCCGCTTCCAGTTGTGGGTTGCCTTGGCGGCAATTAGCCATCCCCGTCCCAAGAGTGCATCGTACGCTTTTTTCTCCATTGGGATGACTACAAAATTCAACAGAAACAGTTGAGTGCCGATCGAGACCTTCTGCTCCATTAGTATACCCAACGGTCTGATGCCATGTTGGTCTGCTCCCACGAGGTGGAATGTCGGGGACCAAAGAGTCGGCTTACCCAGACACTTCCAAGTCTCTTCTGGCAGTACGTTTACTCCTGAACCACCATCGATGATAGTATTAGATAATCTCATGCCCAAGATTTCCATCTCGACGACGGCTGGTTTCCTCCCGATGCTTACTGCTAGGAGCATTGGGTCCGAAGTCTCGGCTACCACTTTTGGTGTCAGAACCCTAGTGGTTCTCTGTTTCAAACCCTAATTGTTTTTGTATTGTTTTTGCAAATTTTTGGTTTTTTGTATTTTTGAAGGTTTTCAGGCAAATAATAACAATTGCGATTTTGCCAATAAATGCTAAGAAAATTACAAATAAATTCTAGAATCACAGATTAAGCTTAGAACTTGCTCAAAACAATAGGCGCATCATTTATTAATGTTTCCAGAGCATATACAAAAATGAATACGGAGGTCTGAATGAAATACAACAAATTTATTGAAAAAACCTGATTTCTCTTCAGTGGTGGCTGTAATAAATGCAAATGGTACGGCCAGAAATAAAAGACTCTTCCGGCTCGAAAAACCAAGCAAAAACCTCCTGTAGACCAAGGCGCTCAAGATCCAGTAGCCAGTATCTGAAGAATAAATGCGTTGCTCCAGAGAAATGGAAGTACGGCCTGAAAAGTACAGAAGTACGACCTGCTGCAGCAATAAGGAAAAAGTACGGCCTCCTTGGAATTTGTGCCAGAACACTGATAACAGATCTCTGCTCCAGTCGCCTCTGTCTGCTGTTGATTATCTCTGAAACCTCTGCCAAAATGGATGAAAAAGCACAAACTGTGATCTCTGTGTGAAATCACCAAGTGCAAGCTTCAGCTGGTATTGCACAGCCTCAGTCTGCCTGATCTCTGAAGAGTTTTCGTTCTCCAGAAACGATCGTCTGCCAGAAACCCTAAGGTTTGCAAACTCCGATGCTCAGAGCAAAAGACAAATTAGAATAACATTTCATAATATGGTTCGATTTGTCTTGACTGCAAAATATATATCCTTTGATAAATTCGACCCAATCTCCATTTAAAATAATCATTTAAATTAAATGATTTAATTCGCCTTTAACTTTAGGAGAAATCATTAATAATTAATTGGCGTCTTACTTTAATGAATAATAAATATTCATTAAGTCAAAATTTAATATTTATTATAAAGTATAATAAATACTTTAGAACAGGCCAAATTAATTAAATATTTTAATATTTCAATAAAGTGACTTTAGTATAAAGTCAAATTATTAAATATTTAATAATTCATTAAATACCCCTTATTTCTCTATCTAATCATCAAACTGCTGAACTGGGTCGATTTTGAGCTGAAAGGTTGAACAATGTGCCCTGCCCGAAATAGCAGCTTCCGCCTGACCTAACTTTCTAAAAATAGAAAGTTCCTGAAAAAGCTCTCTGGAAGATTCTGCGAAGGCCCAACCTGACACAACTGCAAACTGGAGCTACCAAACACTGAGTAACTGCCTCCGATGATCCTCTGCACACCCTGCCAGCCTACGAGGATCGAAATTATAGGCTAACTCCTCGACAAACAGTGTCAGCTAAAACGGGGACATGATAGTCCGCCCTCCCTGAAATTGCTTGTCCTCAAGCAATCTCTGCAAATACAGCTGCACTGCACCACCTGGATCCCATGGGAAGTACCGGACAATGTTCCTGCTGGTCACCACTGACTCCTGTAACTCCCACAACTGATCAGCAAGAATAAAATACCATTCCCTATTAACCTTAGTGCGGTCCGGCATAGGATCAAGAAACTCAGAAGGAGGCAAGTCAAACGACAAGCAACACTTACCCCCTAAAACTGCACGAGATATACTATCATCCAACATATCAAGCATGTGCATGCTAGAACTGTGCACCTGAAACAAATCGTGTACATGCGGATAATTCATGAAACTATATGCACTCTGCACCATATACACACTGTGATACTCCTCCGTGAGCTGAGTCTGAAATCCCAGTGCACTAGTAGGATCCCAAACGCTATCATTACTCTGCTCAAGACCAGGATCAAATGAGTTACCCATATCAAACTCAAAGAGCGGATTGTCGTATGAGGATATAACATCTGTCTCAAACAATGGATTGGTCACAAACGGAACCAAACCACTAGGCTGATCCCAAACGACTGCCTCAGAACCCCCGGGGTACTGAGCATAACCATGCCTGGTCTGCGCAAAATCCTGCTCTACCTTCTCGCTCTTCCCACTAACGAGAGAGATAGAACGAAGGCTGCCATCTGTAATCCCCTCAACACATATTTCTTGCCCTGTACCTCAAATCTCATCTCCATTTTAGGCAAGTTGAGGGTGAACACACTAATGTCCTGCAGCCATCTCATACCCAGCACGAAATCCATCCCACCCAGGTTGACTACATAAAAGTCTGCCTGCAACTCATAATTAGCCAGTATGAGAGTGAGATTACAAATCCGTCGAGTGCAAGTGAGTGTATATCCATCTGCCACCCGAACTCTGAATCCAGCGAAATCCTCTGTCTGGAGTCTACATCTGCTGACAAAGCTCTCATCAATGAAATTGTGTGTGGCTCCAGTGTCGAGCATAGCAATACATCGCTGTCCTTCCACTAATCCCCTGAACCTGAATGAGTCATCCCGTACACTAGTAGATAATACCAACGGGGATAAGTTGGCATCGGGCCCAAACTCTATAGAGGCATTCCCGGCCTCTGCATGTTCTGAAACAACCTGCTGGTCTGAATCATCAGACTCGTCATCATCATAGTAAACCCACATGGCGCGGTTGGCTCTGCCCTTCGGTCTCAAAGGACAATCATGCTCCTTGCTGTAGGGTGCTTTGCACCAATAACAAAGTTGTTTCTTCCTGCATTCCTCCCGAGTTGCATCATCAATTCTCACAACTGGTTTCCTTTTTGGTTCTGCAACTGGTGTCTGACTCTCCTCGATAGGTAAGTTGTTTGCTTTAGGCTGAAATTGTTTCTTCGGAGCAGCAAGCTCCATACTCCTTGCCTTCCGCATCGCCTCCTGAAGTGTAGTAGGATCAAACGCCTTGACCCAGCCTCTCATGGGTTCTGTCAATCCCTCAACGAAGAGTATGATAAGTCTCTGTTCTGAAATCTCTGTGACCATGACTGCCACTCTCTGAAACTCACCAATGTATGAGTCCAAACTGCCTGTCTGTCTGAGCTGAGCCAACTCTCTGAAATACAGTTCCAGATCCTTCTTATCAAATCTCTCTATCAGTCTGCTGGTGAACTCCTGATAGGTATTGACCGCATGATGGCCTAGCGTGTACATGCCATGGTGCCACCAATCGTGTGCTACTCCGTCAAGATGTAAAGTGGAAAATTTAATTGCCTCATCCTCCTGCATAGGCCTAAGTGACAAGTAATTGTCCAATTTTTGGACCCAAGACCTAGTTGATGTCTTTTCTGATCCATCAAAATATGGCAATGTAATTTTGCTCACAGCATACTGTAAATCCCTGTTCACCTGTGGCTGCTGCTGCTGATGCTGAGGGGGTCTACGGTCGAATCTACCTCCTCCTCTGGGTTTATAGACATCTATAAACTCGTGAAATGTCAGTGCCTGCCGGATCTCAGGCGCTAGTGACATGTACTCACCATGAAATCTCGTCAAGTCTGCCACTGACATGCCATTCTGTGGCTGGAACTCCTGATGATGCACCTGATGCTCTGCCCCTGGAGTCTGTGGTGGAGTCTCCCTGGGTAAGAAGGTAGGCTGGCCTGGCCTACGCTCCTGATAGATCGGTGACGGCTGTCTCGGTGCTGATGCCAATGGCTGATCCACTGGTGTGGTCCCGCTCGTCTGTCCAATCTGTATGAAGTGTGGCTATGTGGGCGTACACTGTCTAATAGTACCCATCAACTGGGACATCATATCCATCATATTGTCGTGTCTTCGTCTAAACTCCTCATCGGTGATATCACCCTCTGCATGTGCCTTCCCTGGATCTCTACGTGCCTGTGTAGGAATCTCACGATCTGCCATTAGGGTTGCAACACTGTTTTCACTACTGTTAGAACTGGATCTGTGAATCCCAAGTACCCCTGACACTGTCTGACCCTCAGGAATAGGTGGACCTATCCAATCCTCGTCTTTGCCTGTTCCTACGCCTCTCATATACTGAATAGGATCTCGGCTCATGAAAAGGCAAGCAAAAAGCACTCTGAATACTGAAAAGCACTGAAAAAGCACTGAAAAAGCACAGGATGGCAGGAGATCTGTGCTCTGATACCACTGTCAGAACCCTAGTGGTTCTCTGTTTCAAACCCTAATTGTTTTTGTATTGTTTTTGCAAATTTTTGGTTTTTTGTATTTTTGAAGGTTTTCAGGCAAATAATAACAATTGCGATTTTGCCAATAAATGCTAAGAAAATTACAAATAAATTCTAGAATCACAGATTAAGCTTAGAACTTGCTCAAAACAATAGGCGCATCATTTATTAATGTTTCCAGAGCATATACAAAAATAGATCTGAGGAGGAAGTGCGAATGAAATACAACAAATTTATTGAAAAAGCGATTTCTCTTGATTGGTAATTTGTAATAAATGCAAATGAATACGACCGGAAATAAAAGAGAGAGACTCTTAAAACAAAACCAAAGCAAAACCTCACGTAGACCAAGGCACTCAAGATCCGGTAGCCCGATTATGCGAAGAATAAATCGCGTTGCTCGGAGAATGAATGCGGCACGAAAATGCAGTGCGACTGCTGCAGCAATAAGGAAAAAGTACGGCCTCCTTGGAATTTGTGCCAGAACACTGATAACAGATCTCTGCTCCAGTCGCCTCTGTCTGCTGTTGATTATCTCTAAAACCTCTGCCAAAATGGATGAAAAAGCACAAACTGTGATCTCTGTGTGAAATCACCAAGTGCAAGCTTCAGCTGGTATTGCACAGCCTCAGTCTGCCTGATCTCTGAAGAGTTTTCGTTCTCCAGAAACGATTGTCTGCCAGAAACCCTAAGGTTTTCAAACTTCGATGCTCAGAGCAAAAGACAAATTAGAATAACATTTCATAATATGGTTCGATTTGTCTTGACTGCAAAATATATATCCTTTGATAAATTCGACCCAATCTCCATTTAAAATAATCATTTAAATTAAATGATTTAATTCGCCTTTAACTTTAGGAGAAATCATTAATAATTAATTGGTGTCTTACTTTAATGAATAATAAATATTCATTAAGTCAAAATTTAATATTTATTATAAAGTATAATAAATACTTTAGAACAGGCCAAATTAATTAAATATTTTAATATTTCAATAAAGTGACTTTAGTATAAAGTCAAATTATTAAATATTTAATAATTCATTAAATACCCCTTATTTCTCTATCTAATCATCAAACTGCTGAACTGGGTCGATTTTGAGCTGAAAGGTTGAACCAGGTGCCCTGCCCGGAATAGCAGCTTCCGCCTGACCTAACTTTCTAAAAATAGAAAGTTCCTGAAAAAGCTCTCTGGAAGATTCTGCGAAGGCCCAACATGACACAACTGCAAACTGGAGCTACCAAACACTGAGTAACTGCCTCCGATGATCCTCTGCACACCCTGCCAGCCTACGAGGATCGAAATTATAGGCTAACTCCTCGACAAACAGTGTCAGCTAAAACGGGGACATGACATCTGGCGTACGTTCTGGTGAACTCTTTGGAAGATTTTCTCCAATAGCATTGGTAAGTGCTACTTTGAGAGAAGGCATTGTTTGCAAAAGATCAGTTACCTTAATGGGTACGGTTGTGTGAAGCACCTGCCGTACCATATTCTTCTCCGACTCCGACTGTAGCAACGTACTGGTAGCTTTATAGTTCTTGCCTTCATTCGCCATTGCCTCGGCTACTTTTGTCTTGGCCTCCCGAAATCTTTCTTTCTCCGTACGGGGATCTGGATAATTTGCTCGTTTTGACTGTGCTCTTGTAATCGCCAAGACTTCCTCGTCGGCTACCTCTAGCATATTGATACTTCCTTTTTGCTTCGGACAGTCGGTGTCTTCATGATCACCCGGTCCACACCACTTACACAATCTCCCTCCCGAACCTTGACCGTTCTAGCAGTCCCTGGCGAAGTGGCCCCATTCGTTGCACTTCCTGCATTGGATCATAGGCCTTCCTTTTGCATCATACTGTATCATGTTTCTCGGACTTCTATTGCTTCTGTAACCTCCAGGGGATGTATTGCTATTGTACTGGGGCTTTGGTGGTGTGTTCGGCGGTGTTGACGGCTCTCCATGAGTGAAGAGTACTTGTGCACTTTTGGCTTTTAAGTTGTATGGGCATTCCTTGACAGAATGTCCCATCACTTGGCAGATATTGCAGAATAAGTTCTTGGGATAGTTCGCCTTCGTGTGACCTTCCCCATTGCAATCCGTACACCACAATTCTCTGGCTTCTCTCGTACTCTTCTTGTCGGCCTTCAATTCTTTCATCATTCGCATCATATCTTTCCTGAGTGCTTGTACAGTCTTGGATTCACCGTCGCTGTCATCCGTACTCTCCTCGTCGTCTGTCTTCTTTTTCCCTCGGGAGGATGTTTTATTTTCACTTTCTATGTCCATTGCCCGATTGTATGCTTCAGCGTACGACGAAGGAGGTACGACTTTCATTTTCTTTCTTAATGGCGAAAGCAAGCCCTCGATGAACCATCTTTTCTTCAACCCGTCAGCCGGCTGTGCCTCCAATTTCCCCAGCAAGTCTTTGAGTCTTCGGTTATAGGTCCGCACACTCTCGTGCTTTCCTTGCTTTGTATTGTATATCTCCGCAACGATCTCGCTGTCATCTCGAAGAAGTTTGAACTCCTCCTGAAAAGCTTTTTTCAATAAACTCCATGTAGCTCTTTGTGCTTGGTCCAATTCCGAGTACCAATCAATGGCACTCTCTCTGAGTGTTGCTGGAAATGCCCTTAGCCACTGGTCGGGATCATCCTGCCCGCTGGCTATCCAGATTGTCTCACATGTCTTGCAATGTCGTACGGGATCCTCAGAGCCATTCCCCAGGAATTTCGGCAACTTTTGCCGATCCGGATGAGCCATCTTTACCGGTTGACCTCCTTGTTGACCTCCTTGTGTTTTGGACTCGATTAGACTAGTGGATTCCTCGCTATGTCCCTGTGCGTCACCAGCACTCTCGGCCATGTACGAGTCACTGCCACGTCCTCCGTCAGCGTCCGCAACACCGTGGGTCTCCTCAGGATCCCGCCGATGCTCTCTCTGCCATGGGGTCTTAAGCTCTGGCCTTCCCCTCTTTAACTCTGTGTCGTCGTCCGAGAGTAACAACTCTCGAAATCGTCTGATGCTACTATTCAATTCATCTTCATTTTCATAGGGGTTATATTTTCCTGCATAAGGAGTGCTGCTGGAGGGGTCTTCGTCCCTTCCTTCTATCAAACTGTGGTGTGCTCGTTCAATATATGTGTCTATTTTTTGCAAATTTTCATATGTTCTTTTTATGCTCTGATTGATTTCAATTAAGTCCTCATCTAGTTCCTTACCGACTTGCCGTAGTCGTCTTCGCCGACTTTCTTGCTCTTGTAGTCTGAGTGATCGCCGAACTTGCTCTTCCGAAGTCCCGTGCCCGTCAGGTACTCTATTCTTATCTTTGTTCGGCCGTACGGGCATTTAGTTGTTCAAGCGATCATTGCTGGTTGCCGGAAGTGCGGCGCCGACTAGTATCCCATTCTTCCTCTTCCCGTTTGTTTCGGTCTTCACAACGTTGCACGATTTGCTGCCTTCGGCGCTCACGGGCCTCTTCCTCTCGCAAGTCTTGCAGAATGATGAAATGGCAGGCCAGCAACCTGGGCATGCAGTTTAGAAGATGGTTTACCTCGTCGTTCACTTCCAGCCGATCCCAGATGACTTCCTCAGGGATCTCCCGGACGAGGGATTCCCTACGTACGTGATCACGGAGCGATATTTTCCACAAATTTACCAAATCTTCCGTCAATGAGTCTTCTCGTTCCTCATTAGCATTTATAGGTTCTTCCGCTGGTTGACCCATTACGCTGCCATGGTGGATGATGCCCTAGTCCGTTCAGGCAACGGCGCCAAATGTTTGCCTACGGAATGGGATTTAAACTCTACGTACTACTGGCAAACTTGTAATAAACAGAACATAGGATAACACAGTAAACGGAAAGATATCATGGTAAAATGCCAAAGGCTTTATTCATTCTCAGGAATATCATGTACAAAGAGTATCACAATGCTTACAGTATGATCATCGGCAACAAAACTCATTCATTATTATCATAGCATAATAGCATCAATAGCAGCATCGCATAATCCGACTATTCCCACCCGACTACATATAACGCTCGGCGGTGGTTAGACAACCAACCGACACGACGTTTCATAACATCATTACATTAACACTAATCTGAACATGTTTTGCCGAGAGTACATGACATTACATGACATTATTATTCTTTACTAACTATTGTTTTATTTAACAATTGCCGAGTATGACCGAGGCCGACTACGACCGACAACAAGTAAAATATCCGACTAACAGATGAGAGTTGTTTGGTTTGATCGCAATTGTGTATGATTTCGTAGCTTTGTTGTCCCAAATCTTTGTAAATCGTTGAGCAAGTTTGAAGAAATAAATCAAAAGGAAAATGTGCAATTTGATCCAAAGTTTCAAGTTCTATCAACGTTTGTTTTTATAATCTATTGTTTCAATCTACACCTTGGATAGGCAACGACGCCTCCTTGGAAATTTGGTGATTAATGGTTATCGTTTGATGTTGTTTTATGATCTGTATTTTAGCCTACACCTCAAACAGGTGTGCTGTCACCTCCTCGGGAATCTTGATATCCAGTTCATTGTTTTGTGTTGTTTCTAGTAATCTACTTCTCAACCTACACTTTGGACAGGTGCCGTACACAAGGAATGCCATTCAATTTGAAAGCAAGGGGTACACAATTACTCTTCACTCAGGGAGAACCGTCAACACCACCGAAGCCCCAGTACATGTAATGTCCCCATTTTTAGCACTTCACTTTTCAGTGATTGGTAACCTATTCCCAGTATGCTGTCGGCAAGTCAGTGGCAAAATTAGGGTTTCCGGCTGTTTGATGGGTTCTCTTGAAGATTCAGGGTTTTGCTTGTTGGAGTTTGGATGTTTGGATTTTGAATTCCTTCTGGGTTTTCAGAGAGCTTCGCAGAGGTATGACTTGCAACGGCTTCGGGCAACCTTTCCGAACTTACTATTTTTAGTAAGTTATGAGGGCTACATCTCGGAGTTTGGGATTTTGGATTGCGGACTCTTTTTGGGTTTTCAGAAAGCTTCGCAATGGTGTCGCTTGCATTACATTTTGAGCAACTTCCTGAATTTACTATTTTTAGTAAATTCTATTTTTAGCAATGGTCCGGTCAACATCAGCTCAGCAGGCTCCCCCCTCAGTCAGTTCAGTTGGTTTGATCAATTTTGGCCTTGGGGTGCATTATGGAGAGATAGGTTCATTTATTTAAATAATGTTATATTAATGTTATATTTTAATGATATGACCCCTTGGCCTAGTGAAACAACTTTATGTTGTTTTAAAAAGAGGGACTTTGATGGGTGGCGCCTCATTTGGGAATGGATTTTAATATTCCAAAGGTTGAAGAATAAAGTGGTAGAAAGGGACGCCAACCTTTATGAAAGTCAGATTTTAATTGTTTTAAATCAATCAAGGGAAAAGTACGCCATCTTGAAGGAAGGCTTGGTTAAGTCAGAAAACCTAAAAGTATCTTGTGGTGGGGCCCATTTCTTAGAGTTTTCAAGAGATCCTCTCAAAGGTCTATATAAGGAGGCTACTTCTATTCTTTGGGTATCTTTTATCTACAGGAATGTTATGCTGCCGGATTGGCTGTGGGATTGCTTCGAGGAATGTAAGCCTCCTAGCTAGGCATTGCTTCTCGCTTGAAAGATAGCGACTAGTGGTGAGATAGTATAGTCTGAGTGTTTTGTATCAAGATTTCTGCATTATTGTCATTGTGTGGCTTTGTAGTTTAGATTTGTGCATTTTAGTGAGATTTTAGAATTGCATTTTCTTCATAGCAGATTGCTGGTTTTAATCACAAGTCAAAAAATACAAAAAGAGTTGTTCTGGGTATTGTCTCATTGGTTTTCTCTGTTGGAAGCAACCCTTCATGAATATTTGTAGATTTTAATATGAAGCTTGTGATTTTATAAAGCAAATTCGTCATTCCTTGTAGGGTGCACTTTCTGGAGTGCCTTGGGATCCGTGCCATTAATTTATAGCCACTTTTAGCTGCCTTTTCTTATAACTAAACTAGGCGCCATCATTTTATAGGTCCATTGCATCAAACTTGAAGTCTTTGGGGTCTGTTTAGGGTGTTATACGAGCAATTTAGTGGGTTACAGGCATGCTGGTTTTACATTTAAAAGTGCAGATCTGTACAGATCAGAATCTTAAATCTGGTTCTTGAGTGAAGAAATCAGTCTTGGTATTTCCATTAAGCAAGGAGAATCCTCTTATTAGATGCTCGTTGAATTGTTCTAACTCTATGCTCTTGGCAGGCGAATTCTTCTCATATTGTAAGCTGAACAGTAGTACTATCAGCATCTTTCTCTAACCTTGCTTATCATGTTTTGTAATGATTACTTACATTCTGAAGTGCTTTGTAATTATTTATATCTCCACCCTATGGTAGCTCCATTCCCACTCCGGGTTTGAAAGCACATTCTGGGTGTTGAGTTTACTTTCAGCATTTCCGCTTATTTTCCTTAAT
>VDFB02183624.1:0-26888 GCA_007258455.2 Sequoia sempervirens
ATTCGAGCCAAATTTTTTACTTTTTCAAAATGCAGATTACAACATTACAAAGCAGTGAACCCGTTAAGGTTAGATGAGAAAACCAAAACGTGCAAGGAAGCAACTCTAACCAGAATGGCACCGATGATGGTGAGCATTGGTCAGAGGATCTAAAATAAATTGCTTATGCTGGAAAGGGAACTCAACGCCAAGTATGTGCTACCCAATCCAAAGCAGAGTGAGGGGCGACCATATGACGGAGTAAATACAAAATAATGCTTGAAGAAATAATGCTGAAAGAGGAAACTTCTCGACACCCAGAATGTGCTTGCTCATCCAGAATGGACAGTAGCGACCATAGGGCGGAGTTATCACTATTTTACTCTAAACTGAAAGTAGGAATGATTATTACAAGAAATGACAAAGCAATATCAAAACACTGGTCAGTACTACTGCCAGTTTACAAGATTATGAATCATTCACCTGCCAAAAGCTTAGAATATTGAGAGTTCATCATTACATCACAAAGAACCTCTTGTCATGAAAGATAGTGCCAAACAATACAACTTCTCAGAGATCAACTTCTAAATCTGATTTGTTACAAGTCTGTTTTTCTGTATGAATAACCAGCAGCTTTCAAAACACTCAAGTGAACATAACTCTCTCAAAACACTTCGGAATAACATGAAATCGAATGCAAAAGACTTTAACAAAGGAGACACCTAAGATGAGACACTGGAAACAGATCCAAAACCTCTCATTTAATTTGCACAGTTTTCAATACAAAGCTGAAAGGTACGGCTCAAAGGAAAAGGGCGATCTGCTATATAAAATAAAAGACAACACTAAAAAATCTGCAAATATGAGAATATGGGCGCCTAGGTCTAGCAAAGCCAATGGGTCAATACCCAGAACAGTATTTTTGGTATTTTTTGACTTATAAATGAAAACACGAGTCTGCTGTGTTAAATAATGCAAAAGGCTGAAAACTACTAACATACGAATCAGATCTAACAATGCAATGAACTACATACAATGCACAAATACAATTGCAAACTTACAAATGATTGAATCACTCATAAGCATACTAAAATCTCCACTAGATGCTATCTCTCAAGCATGAAGTCGAGCCCAGACTAGGAGGCATTCATTCCTCGAAGAATTCCCGCAACCATTTCGGCAGCATAACATTAGCATAGTCCAAAGATGAATAAATGATGCCCAAGACTTCTTTTTATAAGCTTCGTTTGACTTCACGAAACCCTAGAATCCAACTCAAGGTTTCAAACCCTAACTCTTCCTTAATATGGCGTCCTTTTCACCTTAGCTCAATAATCATATTTTAATTAAATCTTCACCTTGAGAAATGCGCCCAAATTAAATTGCTTTTGACTTTGGAGAATTCATCAATTATTAAATATAACCTTAATGAAGGCGCCACCCTTTGAGTCCACCTTTTAAAATGACATTAAGTCATTCGACTAGGCCAAGGTGATAAATAACATTTTAATTATAATGTTATTTTTAAGTGAAATGAGCTCGACTTCGAGGCGCATTACGAAGCGGAGGCCCGAACCCACCACTTGAACGTGGAGGAAGGATAAGTGCATAAAGGCGTGCAGGCAACGTTAAGAAATGCTGGAGACTCAGGAACGACCCCGCAGCTCTCACGAAAACCAGGAAAGAATCCGCCATTGAATCCATCATCTCACGAGCAATGACCTCCTGTTGAGCCCCTAATTTTAACTTGGAAACTAGCCGGGTTCCCAAGAAAGGCTAGCGGTCCTTTGAAATGTCCCGGAGGGCTTGAGGAGGGACATTCTGGTAAGCTTCAAGCTTACGATTTCGACATTGAGTATGTCAAAGGGAAAAACAATGTGGTGGCGGGTGCTCTGTCTAGGAGGCCTCATTTGAGCTCTTTGTGTGAGCTTACTGCTGATTGGAAGGAGATGTTGTTTGCTGATGATGCCAAAAATCAGTTTGCAACCAGTATCATTGAAGGCACCTTCCATGACGAGAGGTACAAAGTGGTTGATGGTTTGATACACTACAAAGGAAGGATCTTTTTGGTGGCCAATTCTAAGCTCAAAAGGAAGATTTTGATGACTTTCCATGACATCCCACTTGCTGGTCATCAAGGTTACTTCAAGACATATAGGCAGATTCGAGAGAGGTTTTTTTTGGAAGGGGTTGAAAGAGGAAGTCCAACGCTACATCAAGGAGTGTCCCACTTGTCAAATGAACAAAAATGAGCATTCTCTTCCAGCCGGTCTGCTGCAACCTCTTCCCATTCCCAACCAAAAATGGGAAAGCATATCAATGGACTTCATCATAGGGTTGCCAAAGGTTCAAGACAAAGACTGTATCTATGTTGTAGTTGACAGATTAACAAAATTTGCTCACTTTTTTGCCATCACTAGCACATTTTCAGCAGCTCAAGTTGCATATTTGTTTTTCCAAGAAGTGTTTAGATTGCATGGGTTGCCGAAAAACATTGTGAGTGATAGGGACAGCAAGTTCATAAGCACCTTTTGGCAAGAGGTTTTTAGGATGAGTGGTACAGTGCTTACTCCTAGCACTAGCTATCACCCTCAAACTGATGGTCAAACGGAGATAGTGAACAAATGGTTGGAGGGCTATCTTAGAAATTATGTCTCGGAGCAGCAAAGGGCATGGGTGAAATGGCTTCACATTGGAGAGTATTGCTACAATTCATCCTTCCACATGTCAATAAGGATGTCTCCATTTATGGCTCTCTATGGTTATGAGGCTCCTAGCTTTACTAATTTGGTGTTTGGTGATAGCAAAGCCCCTCAAGCCAAGGATTGGTTGCAGCAAAGTCAAGATATTTTGAAGTCCTTGAAGAACAACCTTCAAATAGCACAAAATCAACAAAAGATGTACGTTGATCAGCAGCGTGTTGAGCGTTCATTTGAGGTTGGTGATATGGTTTATCTTTGACTTCAGCCTTACAGACAGTCTACACTCAAGAAGAGTGGAGATGAGAACCTCAAACCTCGCTTCTATGGGCCATTAAAAGTCATTAGAAAGGTTGGAGCAGTGGCTTACGAGTTAAAACTACCCTCGAGTAGTAAGGTTCACAATGTCTTCCATGTGTCTCGCCTCAAGAAGGCACTTGGACACAATGTCGTTGTTTCATCACAGTTTCATCCCTTGGACGAAGAAGGACAATTGACCTTGATTCCAGAGGAGATTATTAATTCTAGGGAGTGTTCTTTGAGGAGAAGGACAATCAAAGAATACTTGGTGAAGTGGAAGAACTTGCCTTTGGAAGATGCAACTTGGGAGAATGAGGAGATTCTGCAGCATTCAGACTTGCGATTGCTTGAGGATAAGCAATCATGGGGAGGGCGGACTGTAATGTCCCCTTCTCAACTATGATCGATTCAGTTGACCGTTGGCCTATTCCAGAGACCCGTAGGCTACTCGGAGGGTGAAATTAGGGTTTCCTATTTTTGAGGAGGTTGTTGCTTGAAGTTTGGAATTTGGATTGCGGATTCTTTCTGGGTTTTCAGAGAGCTTCGCAGTGGTATAGACCGTTTGGTGTTCTAAGCAACTTCATGAATTTACTATTTTTAGTAAATTCTATTTCTAGCAGTGGACGGGTTGGTTTCAATTCAGTTGGTCCTCTCCTTCAGGCGATTCAGTTGGTATTGATGTTTCTAGATTTTTGGGGCATTTTTATGGAGAGATAAGTTATTTTCATATTATAATGTTATATTTAATATTATAACCCCCTTGGCCTAGCATTATAACTTTATGTTGTTTTAAAAAGGGGACTTTATGGGTGAATGCCTCATCAGGAAAGATTAATTAAATCAAAGGTTCAAAAGTGCATAAGGAGAGTTGGACGCCAACTTGAAGGGAAGACTATTTTAATGAAAAAAAGTGAATATTATTGCTTCTTTGAAAGTGGACGCCACCTTGGAGGGAAAAGAGTCAACTTAAATTTGAAATGCCTTGACTTTTGTTTTTGGCACACCTTCTAGAGACTTCTGGAGATTCTCTTCAAGCTTATAAAAGGAGACCTTTTCTCTTCAGTTGATCATCTCATATTTTCTGTAAAGTTATGCTGCCGAAATGGTGATAGATTGCTTCGAGGAAAGCACACCTCCTAGCTTGGCTCATCTTCTTGCTTGAAAGATAGCGACTAGTTGAGAGGTAGATTGTATTGAGTTTGTTTTCAGCATTGCATTTGAATTCCTAGCATATTAGTTCAGTTTCTTTGCATTTAGTCATGTTTTTGGAGTTACTAAATATCACAGCTGATTGTAAGAATTGCTCATATTTCTTGAAATAAAAATGCTATCATTCTGGGTGTTTTTCCTTTGTGTTTTTCAACTTGGGGCGACCCTTCTTGGGAGTTTCCAAATTTTTTAGAGGTGTCTAGAATTTTATATTAAAAAATCGCCCCTCTCCTTGGCCGTACCATTTTGGGCTGTCTTGGAAAGTGTGCACAAAAATAATATTGCATTTTGTTGGTCGATTCTCAATCTAGGTCTCATTGTCATCATCCTAGCATTTGTTTGCATCAAGTCTCATGCCATTCCGACAAGTATTGAGTGAGTTGTGAGTATTTTGGTGGATTCTAGAGTTGCTGATTGCTTCATTTCAGTTGCTGGTCTGTTATATCAGTCATATATAATTGCAGATTTGTGAGGAGTCTGAGTTTAGAGAGGTTTGTTAAGCATTGAGGAAGTCTTATATGTTATTGCAGCATTGAAGAACTTGAATTACTGGGCTTTGGCAAGCATTCTAACATATTGTAAGCTAATTAGTAGTACTATCAACAATTCTCCTCTCTATCTTTCATTTACTTTATTGTACTCCCCGTTGCATAAGTGGAAGAGGCTGGCTTGCCGCCTATTTACTTTCAGTTAGTAGTTGTCGAGACCCTCTGACCATATGCTCGCCATCATGTCATGTCCCCTTCTAGTTGACATCTTTCCGAGCACAGGATTAGCCTATTATGCGACCCTCGTAGGCTGATAGATTGGATAGAGGGTCTTGATGGAGCTTGGCTCAGCTTTAGTTGGCAGTTTGTGATCAGTTGGCTTTCGTTCGGGTTCGTTCGGACACTTCTAGCCTGAGTTGCTATTTTTAGCAGTATTCAGCACTCAGCGTGGGACCCCTGCTATTTTTAGCAGTATGGATTGATTACTTGCAGAATCACTTCCTTATTCGTCAGCTTCAGACGGCTCGAGCATCGGGTGAATATTGAGAGAGATATTAATATTTAATTGATTGAATTAAATATTAATTGTGGAAGCATTATAATATAAAGTTATAATATTTTATTATAACTTAAGTGATTTTAGTGAAGGGGTCGCCCATCATTAGAAAGGGGCCATTTGACGATTAAATTTATAATTAAATATTTGAGCTGAGACTATTGAAAAGAATTAAAAAGAGGAAGTTGAATTATTTAAAATTCCCTATCTTTAAGGAATTCGCACTTTTGAGGAAAATATAAGCTTTGCATTGGAAATCGAGCCATTATGTTATTGAGTAATTGAAAATTGATCAAGTTTCATCGGAGCACGGAAACCAAGGGTTTCAGTCTCAGTGCATTGGGGAACGAGCCATCTCCAGTGAGAGCGATTCAGAGGGTGTGAAATATCATCCGATTTATTGCCAGGCAAGAGATTTCTTCACTCAGAAGAAATTACAGAGCTTCACAGTTGTTTAAACATTCAGGGTTTTGGTTATTAAATTCATCCGGAGGAGGTTTCTTCCTCAAGGCGTCCATTTTTATTGAAGTCAGAGAATCTACAGAGGGTCGTACTTTCATTTAATGCTGCTGCTGCTACAGCCATACCTGCTACAGCAGATCCGTACCCTTCAAGAGGCCGTACCTTTAATCTTATGCAAATTGCCTTCCCTTTCTATCATCTGGTTGCATTTCTGGAGGCGCCTACCTTTCTGGCATCATCTGCAGGCATTCACAAAGGGAGGAAGTGATTATTTCCATTCAGCCGTACATCTTCTGGAAGATCATCCATTGCTGCAAACACCAGGTTTTCTCATGAAAAATTGTTGCCTTTTTACTTGCATGTAATTGGATCTTCGTTGTAATCATCTCAGAAGAATAATAAATAGTCTGGCATCTATATTCTCAATAGATTTCATAGTTTACAGAGTTGTATGATTTATATTGAATTTATTATCAATTCTTTGCAAAATCGCATTATCTCTTATTGCTCAAAAAATCACAAAAAAACCGAAAACTTCAGAAAACAAACAAAAAACAATCAGAATCAGAATCAGGGGGAAACAGGGGTTTTGCTGTAGTTAGTTATCAAGCACCCAAAGCCCGGGATCGAGAAAAACGTACCCTCTTAGCGTTTAAGGGGTATCCCTGTGATAGGTACTCCCTCCGGAAGACTCCTCGACACTTGGCTGGGCAAACCACTGGGATGCACTCCACGCCACCTCCGAGTAGGGCCCATGGGACATCATGCCAGCCCCACCACGCCTACAGTCTCTCACTGCAGGACTTCCCAGCCTCATACCTGGGTTAGCCACCAAGGTAACCCAAAAGCCCGGACCTATAGTGAACGGCACCTCTTGCCAAGGCATCCTGATAGGTACTCCCACGGGAGACCCTGACACGTACAAGTCCGCCTTCTGGACAGACTCTAATGGCCACCTTCCTCATAAGGGCCTTCAGATCGGGATATCATACACTACTCAAGCCATCTTTGGTTATTAGGGGTTACCTCATCTTGCATCTAGATCCTCCGGGACATATGCCTGGCCTGTCCTAGACGATTCTTGGTTAGAGTTCCTTTAGTTTGCTTCTGCATTAGATCTCCTGACTAAGGCTTCAGCACCTTTGCCTACATCGAGATTCCGTGTACATTCTTGGTTAGAGTTGCTTATGCAACATTTTGGTTTTAGAGCTAACCTTAACGAGTGCATGTTGATTGTAATTGCATTTGAAAAAACAAAAAAAAAAAAATAGTCCGGTTCATTACACAGAAGAAGAAGAAGAAGAAACAGGATTGGATGCAATGGCGGAGGACAAAGACACTTTTGAAGATCAAGAAACCACTCCTCAATCTCCTCATCATTTGGATACTTAAGCACCTTCTAGTTCTAGGCTTACAAAATTGAGTTGCAATAGGAGGGGAAAGAGGAAGATATAGATTTTATTTGGTTGTTAATGTTTTTCTCATTTTGACATATCATTATATGTAAACATTTATAAACTTATGATGCTGTTATACATTTTAAAGTTTGAAACTATGAGTATGAATGATGAAATTTCAATTATTGAGTGTTTGATGATCATATGCATGTGTAATCTTTGAATTATGACAAATTGATAATCAAATTAGGCTCTTATGTTCTCTAAATGCATTATTTTCTTCTTATTTTTTGTAAAACTACGGGTTTTTTTATCGAGTCCTAACTGAGCTTTTTTCCGAGTCTGTGCCGAGTCTCGAGTCCGAGTCCTATTTTGGGCTGCCAAGTCCACACTGAGTTTGAGTTTTCCAACTTTGATAATGAAATTGGGATGATAAAGGTTGTAACTGAAATAGGAGAAGAAAACTCCATAGAGGTTGATCAAGAAACATTTGAGTTCCTTTGCTCCAAGAGTAACAAGTTCGTTGATTGGTTAATTTGTAATCCTGAGAAGGAAATTTATGTTGTGCACATGATAGATCTAGGAGAGTTGATTGAATTTGAGAGAGACATTGCACTTGAGCATGAGGTAGGACTGTTTTTTGATGTATGACAACAGTCCTTTATCTTCACATTATCATGTTATGATAGCCAAGAGGATCAACCTTTGAAATATACCGAGCCAATTTTTTCGTTTTTTCAATTAACAATTTACAAAGCAGTGCACCCGTTAAGGTTAGATGAGAAAACCAAAACGTGCAAGAAAGCAACTCTAACCAGAATGGTGCCGATGATGGCGAGCATTGGTCAGAGGATCTAAAACAACTGCTTATGCTGTAACTCTAACCAGTATGGCGCCGA
The DNA here is from genome assembly GCA_007258455.2 of Sequoia sempervirens. Taxonomy (NCBI): domain Eukaryota; kingdom Viridiplantae; phylum Streptophyta; class Pinopsida; order Cupressales; family Cupressaceae; genus Sequoia; species Sequoia sempervirens. The sequence continues at coordinate 7,990 of VDFB02183624.1, forward strand.
TGATGGCGAGCATTGGTCAGAGGATCTTCTACCCTAAATGCTGAATGGGAACTCAACGTCAAGTATGTGCTACCCAATCCAATACGGAGTGAGGGGCGACCATATGACGGAGTGATTACAATACAATGCTTGAAAAGACAATGCTGAAAGCTGGAAATACTCAACACCTAGAATGTGCTTTCTAACCCAGACTGGGATAGTAGCTACCATAGGGCGGAGATGAATTAATTACAATGCAATTACAGAATGTAAAGATGCGCATTACAAATCAGATAATTAAGCAAGAATAAGAACTGCTGCCAGTACTACTGTCAGCTTACAATATGATAGAGAATCTACCGCTAAGAGTATATATATAGAGTTAGAAATTCAACCTATATTTTAGATATAGAATCTCTTGCTTAATGGAAAATTTCAAACCGATTTCTTCTCTCAAAAATCCAGGGGATTTCTTAAGATTCATCAAACCAGATCCGCAGACCTTTAAAATGCAAAAAACCAGCAACCCTAAAATCCACTAAAATGCTCACAACTCACTCAATACTTGTCAGAATGACATGAGACTTGATGCAAACGAATGCTAGGATGATGACAATGAAGACTAGACAAAGAAACAGCTGACAAATTGAAGTATTTTTTTTTCTAAACACTTGCCAGGCGGAACAGAATGGGACAGCCTCTAGAAATGTTCTACCAACAAGATAAAATCAGATTCTTCATTATAAATCACCAAAATTTGCACAAATGGGCGCCTAGGGCATAGAAATGGTTCTAGCCAATACCCAGAACGAATATATTTTTATTTTTTGACTTATGAGCAAAAACAACATGCAGCTATACTAAATCAGCAACTCCAGAACTTCATTAACATGCTAGAAATTGAACTACAAATGCAAAAATCCTACTACAGCAAAACACTCAAAATAAGCAAACTCCTCTCCCACTAGGTGGGCCGGCTCTCAAGTACCTAAGTCGAGCCTGTAACTAGGGAGGTATCTATCTCTAAGCAATTCAAGAACTACCCAGCATAATAATAGTATATAGACAAAAGCACTGTAAATGATGCTGCTCCAAGCACCTCTTTTTATAATTCCAGTTTGACTTCTCTCTCAACCCAAATCTGCTTTGTGGTCAAAAACTAATCTCTTAAGGATGGGCGAGATTTCTTTCCTTCCCATAAAGCTTAGGATTTTGATATTTTGGGGCTAAATATCACTTTAATAAATGTACCAACATTAGCTTGTTCCACTTTTAAGAAATAATTAAAATATTCCTTAATGAGGCGCCACCCTCAAAAGATCACCTTTTTAAAACAACCTTAAGTCATTAACTCTAGGCCAAGGGTCAACGTTAAAATATAATAATTAAAACGTGACTTTTTTAATTAAATGACTTAACTTATCCTTCCAAATATGCCCTGAAGCCAATACTGAGCAAACACCTTACCAAACCGATTTGTGAAGTCAACCGAAATAACTCATCTGAAGTCGCGAAAAATAGAATCCTACCAAAATAGTAAATTCCAAAAGTAACCACCGCCGATGATCATACCATCACGTAAGCCTCCCAAAACCCAGTGTAAAGAACTACCATTGAATCCACCATCTCCTGAAAGCAATGACCTCCCCAAAATAGGAAACCCTAATTTTATCTCCACTAGCCTTCTGGTTTTGGCTAACGGGTCACCGTAGAATAACTGTAAGTTTGAGAAGGGGACATTATAATCATTTTTCCCAAAATTCGTTTTTTGTCCCTCAAGCAATACCACCATAACTCCCACCTGAAGACTAACTATATACCGCAGTCAAGTATGATCCCCGTTCCCAAATGCCCTGAAACCTACCCATGCTGATGCTGTAATCCACTTCACTTACATTAATGGAAATATCATGCCAATGCTGCACTGACTCCCCTTGTACCTCCAAAGTGTTACCATCTATGATACTCAAACTGGAAGATCTTAAAGAAGGGAAACCAAAATCATGCAACATCTCATGTCCACGATGCCCCGAATTAACAGTATCAACCATACTACTGTCAATCAGAATTCTAAGCAATAGGAAGGATAGTCTACTCAAATCAAACTTGAATTCTTCAGCATACCTCCACATGATAACAAATGGAACCATGACTGCAAATGTGTCATCTTCAAATCTTTTTGCAAAGTGGAAGGCAATCCTTTGCAAAAGCTCAACAAATTCAAACTCAGGACTCCGCATGAATTCCCTATGCCTCAACTGAATTATCATGGCACAACTATGAAGTCTGAAGAATTTTTTCACAACCCCAACCCCAAGAGTCTCAAAATATAGATTCAAAGTATGGGGTAGTTCATTGTCATGAACCAATAATGAAAATAAACCATCAGAATTTGCATTACAAACCTCCAAAGTGGCTGAAAAACACGCTAGAGCCATCTCCATCAGAAAACTACCACTTCTTTGATCATGAGTGAGGTACCAACTCTCCTGAATGAAAGTAACTCCATAAGTAAAGTGGCTGGTCTGCCTCCAACCAGCAAACTCGTGTCTCAAAATCTGCCCTTGTCTGAGCTGAAAGTCACTTCCAAGAACTACCGATCGTTGATCTTTCCAACCCATATTCAAAATTTCTCTCCAATCCATTTGTTGATGAACAAACGGAACCATCAAGTAGCTGGAAATGAAGGGAACAACATCAACAAGTCTGGAAATTTGTTCCTTATCCCTCCAAGAGTCTTTTCCATAAGTAATAAACTCTGACAACCCGAGTTGAGAATCCCAAGCATGGATACCCAACTGAAAGTGATTTTCAACCTGCTTTGCAAAAAATCTCATTCCAAAGTGCTAGTGAAAACCAAGTGCCTTCTCACGAAACTGATGCCCCTTCTAGTAAATCCTTGAAGCTTAACCAAGAAAGCTTCCACATTAAGGGAGTATGAAACATAGAGTGGCTTCAATTTCCGCTCCCAAAACTGATCAATATGATTCCAAACATCATTCCACCCAAGGGATGGATTGTCAAGAGTGCAACTACCAAAGTCTAGTTCACCTTTTCCCCATTCCTCCTGAGTAGTAGGTCTGAAATCTTCACTCGTTGCTGCTGTGATGAAGTTACCAACAGCTACCAAGACTTGTCTCTTCAACACCTTGATGTCATAGATGTTGAAATTACCTTGCTTCGTCACCTCCCATGTAGAACCTTCATCCTCAAAGCCACTTATGCATCCATTACTACTCAACATACGTGGCACATCCTCATAGAGTGATATCGAAGCATCCAAGCACTGGAAACCAGAATCAGTTTCATTCTCCATTTCATCCTCTACTTCATAGAGAGGATTATCATAACTTTTCTCATCACCTTCTTGAAAAAGAGGATTGTCATAAACTTGAAAGTCATTCCTTTCATCTTGCTGCTCCAAACCTGCACATGCAACCTTTGATTTTCTTGTGAAACCTTCAAGATCAAACTCCTCTCGAAGACTATCAACCTCATCAACTACTTGCTTGATTTCTCCAGCTCTTCGTGCATCATCTTGCTCCTTGAAAAGTTTGAAATCTGCAAACTGGTCTTCAACCTTTCTTAGAGCCAACTGAGTTTCTTTCAACTTGTCCTCTGTTGATTTAAGCTCCAAGGTGAGCTCATCAACCCTACTCTCCCTTTCTTCGAAAACAATGAAGGCCTTCTTTGCAGATTCAACGGCATGATCCTGATCTTCAGTCAAGTGTATGTATGCTGATTTCAATGTCTCCAAAGAATCTTTGATTAGTTGCAATTTAGGAAGAGCAACTTCATCCTTAACTCCACTTTGTCTCTCTTCAAACTGAGCCTTCCAATAGAGATCATCAACCAAATTGTGTGTGCGATCAAATAGGGATAGCGCTTGCACTACTTTTTCAAAAGATGCCTTGCATTGATCTTTCCACTCATGCACATGCAAAGATGGTGAACTGTTGATAGGCTGCAACTGAAAATCAGAACTTCGTTCCTTGCCTTTGCTGTCCTCTTTGCTACTCCAACATTCTTGTACTTCACCACCAACTGGCAGAGAATGCTCATCATCATAAAAAGCATCATACTCCACAAATTCTTCAACCCATTGCTTGCAATCAGCTTCGTGCATTGATAAATCTGATTTGGGTTTAGTAACACTTTCAAACTCTCCATCTTCAAGAGCCATGTGGTCTTCTAGCTCTTCTTCTTCATCACTGCCTCCTTGATCAAACATTAGACCAGCATCCACCCTGCTCAAGGAATCATATTTGTCCGCTGTTCGGAAAGTTTCCGTAACCACAAATTCCTCTTTAGTAGCTGCAACCACTCCAAAGAGATCATTATGGAATTTTGTGGAACAATCTTCTTCTTCAAAGACAACTTCTCCTCCAAGGGCCACCTCATAGTCTACTGTGCAACCTGGTTCTTGTTCTTCATCAGGATCAAAGGGAAACTTATCCCACACAGTTTCTTTAACATAACTTGATGCCATCGCACCCGGATCCCAAATGCTAGTGAGCTGATTAAGATGATCAACTGGAAAAAACTTATTATGCTCCCCTTGTAGTGATGACTCTTTGAATAAGTCAAGTCCTAATTCACTTAAGCTGAAATCATCAAAAAAATTTCTCTCCAATGGCTCAGTTCGGTCAATCCCAAGACCAACAATGTCTTGAGAGCTGGTAGAGAATCTTAAATGTTTGGTGTTTGAAAACTTCATCTTCATTATCTTCTATGGAACCCCTCATGAGATTATGTTGCTGGATTTCCTTGTAGCTGGAACTTCTCACGAGGAAGTTGAGACAGCAACAAGAGCCAATCTATCCCGCACTAAATCTTCAACAAGAGGAGGTACAAACACATCGAAATCATTACCAACATCACCATTTTGGTAACGGTCATAAGCTGATTCAAAGACACCAATAGTATTTCCTTCAACTTGCTCTTCTTCACTTGCTATCACATGCAAGTCAAGGGGCGTATTATGAAGCTCTTCCACACACTCTTCAACTGTCACGTTTTCTCCTTCGAGCTCACGATCATTTTGATGTGATATGTGCACCTTGTTTGTGCCATCTTCAATGCTAGATGACTGATTTTTCTCTTCAACTTGCATATTTGTCGACTGCAATCCACAAATAGGCACTTCATCTCCTTCCTTCTTTGATTCTTCGAACAAAGCTTGTTCTGCTTCCCTTTTTATCCTTTTCCTAATGTGGTCCACCATCTTCAACTTTTCGGGCTCCAGTGACGCCACACACCTCAAATGGGAATCTAATGAAACATTGTACCTATAATCATCTGGCATGGTTTGATATTGCTCACGGAGTTTGACAGCCTCATCTTCACATTGTCTTTTAAACTGTCTGGCATATTCAATGAAGTCCCTTACGACATCACTAACCTTTCCTTCCTCCGATACCATAGTTGAATCTGACTTCTCACGACCCATAGGCCTTAGAAAATGCAACATCTTTGAAACTTCTGAAAACTAATACTGAACTCAGCTCTGACCTCTGATGTAGAATCTGTTTTCTCTGTCAAGTGAACTCTGATGGGCACAGGATGGCAGGATCTTGGCTATGATACCACTGAAATATTCCGAGCCAATTTTTTTCGTTTTTCACAAATTTCAAATTACAACATTACAATCAAAGTACCCGTTAAGGTTAGAAGATAAACCCAAACGTACTGAAGCAACTCTAACCAGTATGGCGCCGATGATGGCGAGCATTGGTCAGAGGATCTAAATTCAAACTGCTTATGCTGAAAGCAACTCTAACCAAGAATGGCGCCGATGATGGCGAGCATATGGTTAGAGGGTCTTCTACTCTAAATGCTGAAAGGGAACTCAACGTCAAGTATGTGCTACCCAATCCAATGCGGAGTGAGGGGCGACCATATGACGGAGTGATTACAAAAACAATGCTTGAATGAAACTAAACAATGATGCTGTAAATACTCGACGTCAAGAATGTGCTTTCCAGACCGAGACGGAATGGGAGCTACCATATGACGGAGATGCTAGATATTACAAAAACAACTTCCGAATATCAGATAAGCAATTACAAATCAGAATTGAGCAAGATTAAAGAACCGCTGCCAGTACTACTGTCAGCTTACAAAATGATGTTCATTCGCCTGCTGGTAGCATAGGAATTTGAGAGCTTAACATTACATCAAAAGATCTCTTCTTAGAATGATTAGAAGAGCCAAAACAATAAACCTTCCAATGTTCAAAATACAAATTCTGTTTTTCCACAAATCTGCACTTTTAAATTAAAACCAGCAACCTAGGAATTCACTCATATGCTCATATCTCTCTCATTTCTCACCCAAATGATCTCAAATCTGATGCAATAGACCCTAAAAATGATGGCACCTAACTTAGTAATAAGAAATGGCATCTAAAAATGGCTATTAATTACTGACACGATCCCAATGCACTCTAGAAAGTTCGGCCTTCAAGGAATGACGGATTTGCATTATAAAATCATAAGCTTCGTACTAAAATCTGCAAATATTCATGAAGGGTCTCTTCCAACAGAGAAAACCAATGAGACAATACCCAGAACAATATTTTTGATATTTTTTGATTTATGAATAAAAACATGAATCTGCTGTAACAAATAATGCAAAATGCTGAAAACCACTAATATGCAAATCAGATCTAACCATGCGATAAGCTGATTACAATGCATAAACTAAATGTAACCCACAAACTAGACTAAATCACCACTAGTCGCTGTCTTTCAAGCGAGAAGCAATGCCCAAGCTAGGAGGCCTTCATTCCTCGAAGCAATTCCAAAGCCAATTCGACAGCATAACATTCCTGTAGATAAAAGATATCCAAAAGAGAACCCAAGGCTATCTTTTATAAGCTTCTATTGACCTTCCTTGAAACCCTAACTGCTTTCCATAATTCGAGAGCCTAATCCTGAGATGCGTCGCCATGCATCTTTTAATTTTGACTTCATTTAAATTAAAATTTCTCCTTAAGCCCGTCGTCCTCCTTAAAGACTTAGTTTGGCTTTGATAAATTCAATATAAATTTATTTCATATCTATATCAATGATGAGCCACCCTTCAAGTCCACCTTTTTAAAATAACATTAAGTTATTTGGCTGAGCCAAGGTGGTAAAATAACATTTAAAATATAATGTTATTTTTAAGTGAAACGAGCTCATCTCTCCAAAACTGCACTCTGAAGCCCGAAACTGAATACGCCACTTGAGTCAACTGAAGGGGAAAGTCAACTGCCTGAGACCAACTTGTTTACTGCCAAAAATAGAATTTACTAAAAATAGTAAATTCCTGGAATGCTCAGAAAGCCGAGATGAACATACCATTGCGAAGCTCTCTGAAAACCCAGAAAGAATCCGCCATTGAATCCACTAACTCTGAGCAAGGACCTCCTCAAAATTAGGAAACCCTAATTTTAACTTCCGACTAGCCTTCGGGTTCCCAAAGAAAGGCTAACGGTCACTAGAAATGTCAGGCTTGAGAAGGGGACATTACAATCCGCCCTCCCCAAAATTGCTTGTCCTCAAGCAATACCACCACAACTCCAGTAGTTCGAAGACTAATCCATACGCAACAAGTAGGATCCCTGGTTCCCAAATGCGTCTCAGGAAAAACCCACCATGCTTCCGCTGCGCCACTCTGATCACATTAATGGAAATATCATGCCAATGCTGCACTGACTCCCCTTGTAACTCCAAAGTGTTACCATCTATGATACTCAAACTGGAAGATCTTAAAGAAGGGAAACCAAAATCATGCAACATCTCATGTCCACGATGCCCCAAATTAACAGTATCAACCATACTACTGTCAATCAGAATTCTAAGCAATAGGACAGATAGTCTACTCAAATCAAACTTGAACTCTTCAGCATACCTCCACATGATAACAAACGGAAACATGACTGCAAATGTGACATCTTCAATTCTTTTTGCAAAGAGGAAGGCAATCCTTTGCAAAAGCTCAACAAATTCAAACTCAGAACTCCACATGAATTCCTTATGCCTCAACTGAATTACCATGGCACAACTATGAAGTCTGAAGAGTTTTTTCACAATTCCAACCCCAAGAGTCTCAAAATATAGATTCAAAGTATGGGGTAGCTCATTGTCATGAACCAATAATGAAAATAAACCATCAGAATTTGCATTACAAACCTCCAAAGTGGCTGAAAAACACGCTAGAGCCATCTCCATAAGAAAACTACCACTTCTTTGATCAAGAGTGAGGTACCAACTCTCCTGAATGAAAGTAACTCCATAAGTAAAGTGGCTGGTCTGCCTCCAACCAGCAAAGTCGTGTCTCAAAATCTGCCCTTGTCTGAGCTGAAAGTCACTTCCAAGAACTACCGATCGTTGATCTTTCCAACCCATATTCAAAATTTCTCGCCAATCCATTTGTTGATGAACAAACGGAACCATCAAGTAGCTGGAAATGAAGGGAACAACATAAACAAGTCTGGAAATTTGTTCCTTATCCCTCCAAGAGTCTTTTCCATAAGTAATAAACTCTAACAACCCAAGTTGAGAATCCCAAGCATGGATACCCAACTGAAAGTGATTTTCAACACACTGCAAAAAAATCTCTACACATTCCAAAGTGCTAGTGAGAACCAAGTGCCTTCTCACGAAACTGATGCCCCTTCTAGTAAATCCTTGAAGCTTAACCATGAACGCTTCCACATTAAAGGAGTATGAAACATAGAGTGGCTTCAATTTCCGCTCCCAAAACTGATCAATATGATTCCAAACATCATTCCACCCAAGGGATGGATTGTCAAGAGTGCAACTACCAAAGTCTAGTTCACCTTTTTCCCATTCCTCCTGAGTAGTAGGTCTGAAATCTTCACTCATTGCTGCTGTGATGAAGTTACCAACAGCTACCAAGACTTGTCTCTTCAACACCTTGATGTCATAGATGTTGAAATTACCTTGCTTCGTCACCTCCCATGTAGAACCTTTATCCTCAAAGCCACTTATGCATCCAATACTACTCAACATACGTGGCACATCCTCATGGAGTGATATCGAAGCATCCAAGCACTGGAAACCAGAATCAGTTTCATTCTCCATTTCATCCTCTACTTCATAGAGAGGATTATCATAACTTTTTTCATCACCTTCTTGAAAAAGAGGATTGTCATAAACTTGAAAGTCATTCCTTTCATCTTGCTGCTCCAAATCTGCACATGCAACCTTTGATTTTCTTGTGAAACCTTCAAGATCAAACTCCTCTCGAAGACTATCAATCTCATCAATTACTTGCTTGATTTCTCCAGCTCTTCGTGCATCCTCTTGCTCCTTGAAAAGTTTGAAATCTGCAAACTGGTCTTCAACCTTTCTTAGAGCCAACTGAGTTTCTTTCAACTCGTCCTCTGTTGATTTAAGCTCCAAGGTGAGCTCTTCAACCATACTCTCCCTTTCTTCGAAAACAATGAAGGCCTTCTTTGCAGATTCAACGGCTTGATCTTGATCTTCAATCAAGTGTATGTATGCTGATTTCAATGACTCCAAAGAGCCTCTGATAAGTCGCAAGTTAGGAAGAGCAACTTCATCCTTAACTCCACTTCGTCTCTCTTCAGACTGAGCCTTCCAATAGAGATCATCAACCAATTTGTGTGTGCGATCAAATAGGGATAGCGTTTGTACTTCTCTTCCAAAAGATACCTTGCATTGATCTTCCCACTCATGAACATGCAAAGACGGTGAACTGCTGATAGGCTGCAACTGAAAATCAGAACTTCGTTCCTTGCCTTTGCTGTCCTCTTTGCTACTCCAACATTCTTGTACTTCACCACCAACTGGCAGAGAATGCTCATCATCATAAAAAGCATCATACTCCACAAATTCTTCAACCCATTGCTTGCAATCAGCTTCGTGCATTGATAAATCTGATTTGGGTTTAGTAACACTTTCAAACTCTCCATCTTCAAGAGCCATGTGGTCTTCTAGCTCTTCTTCTTCATCACTGCCTCCTTGATCAAACATTAGACCAGCATCCACCCTGCTCAAGGAATCATATTTGTCCGCTGTTCGGAAAGTTTCCGTAACCACAAATTCCTCTTTAGTAGCTGCAACCACTCCAAAGAGATCATTATGGAATTTTGTGGAACAATCTTCTTCTTCAAAGACAACTTCTCCTCCAAGGGCCACCTCATAGTCTATTGTGCAACCTGGTTCTTGTTCTTCATCAGGATCAAAAGGAAACTTATCCCACACAGGTTCATTAACATAACTCGATGCCAACACACCCGGATCCCAAATGCTAGTGAGCTGATTAAGATGATCAACTGGAAAAAACTTATCATGCTCCCCTTGTAGTGATGACTCTTTGAATAAGTCAAGTCCTAATTCACTTAAGCTGAAATCATCAAAAAAAAATTTCTCCAATGGCTCAGTTTGCTGATCAATCCCAAGACCAACAATGTCACCCCCGAAATGAAGTGAAGAATCTTCAATGTTTGGTGTTTGAAAAACTTCATCTTCATTATCTTCTATGGAACCCTCATGAGAGATTATGTTGCTGATTTCCTTATGTGGAACTTCTCGGGAAGTTGAGACAGCAACAAGAGCCAATCTATCCCTCACTAAATCTTCAACAAGAGGAGGTACAAACACATCGAAATCATTACCAACATCACCACTTTGGTAACGGTCATAAGCTGATTCAAAGACACCAATAGTATTTCCTTCAACTTGCTCTTCTTCACTTGCTATCACATGCAAGTCAAAGGGCGTATTATGAGGCTCTTCCACACACTCTTCAACTGTCACGTTTTCTCCTTCGAGCTCACGATCATTTTGATGTGATATGTGCACCTTGTTTGTGCCATCTTCAATGCTAGATGACTGATTTTTCTCTTCAACTTGCATATTTGTCGGCTGCAATCCACAAATAGGCACTTCATCTCCTTCCTTCTTTGATTCTTCGAACAAAGCTTGTTCTGCTTCCCTTTTTATCCTTTTCCTAATGTGGTCCACCATCTTCCACTTTTCGGGCTCCACTGACGCCACACACTTCAAATGGGAATCAAATGAAACATTGTACCTATAATCATCTGGCATGGTTTGATATTGCTCACGGAGTTTGACAGCCTCATCTTCACATTGTCTTTTAAACTGTCTGGCATATTCAATGAAGTCCCTTACGACATCACTAACCTTTCCTTCCTCCGATGCCATAGTTGAATCTGACTTCTCACGACCCATAGGCCTTAGAAAATGCAACATCTTTGAAACTTCTGAAAACTAATACTGAACTCAGCTCTGACCTCTGATGTAGAATCTGTTTTCTCTGTCAAGTGAACTCTGATGGGCACAGGATGGCAGGATCTTGGCTCTGATACCACTGAAATATTCCGAGCCAATTTTTTCTTCGTTTTTCACAAATTTCAAATTACAACATTACAATCAAAGTACCCGTTAAGGTTAGAAGATAAACCCAAACGTACTGAAGCAACTCTAACCAGTATGGCGCCGATGATGGCGAGCATTGGTCAGAGGATCTAAATTCAAACTGCTTATGCTGAAAGCAACTCTAACCAAGAATGGCGCCGATGATGGCGAGCATATGGTCAGAGGGTCTTCTACTCTAAATGCTGAAAGGGAACTCAACGTCAAGTATGTGCTACCCAATCCAATGCGGAGTGAGGGGCGACCATATGACGGAGTGATTACAAAAACAATGCTTGAATGAAACTAAACAATGATGCTGTAAATACTCGACGTCAAGAATGTGCTTTCCAGACCGAGACGGAATGGGAGCTACCATATGACGGAGATGCTAGATATTACAAAAACAACTTCCGAATATCAGATAAGCAATTACAAATCAGAATTGAGCAAGATTAAAGAACCGCTGCCAGTACTACTGTCAGCTTACAAAATGATGTTCATTCGCCTGCTGGTAGCATAGGAATTTGAGAGCTTAACATTACATCAAAAGATCTCTTCTTAGAATGATTAGAAGAGCCAAAACAATAAACCTTCCAATGTTCAAAATACAAATTCTGTTTTTCCACAAATCTGCACTTTTAAATTAAAACCAGCAACCTAGGAATTCACTCATATGCTCATATCTCTCTCATTTCTCACCCAAATGATCTCAAATCTGATGCAATAGACCCTAAAAATGATGGCACCTAACTTAGTAATAAGAAATGGCATCTAAAAATGGCTATTAATTACTGACACGAATCCCAATGCACTCTAGAAAGTTCGGCCTTCAAGGAATGACGGATTTGCATTATAAAATCATAAGCTTCGTACTAAAATCTGCAAATATTCATGAAGGGTCTCTTCCAACAGAGAAAACCAATGAGACAATACCCAGAACAAGATTTTTGATATTTTTTGATTTATGAATAAAAACACGAATCTGCTGTAACAAATAATGCAAAATGCTGAAAACCACTAATATGCAAATCAGATCTAACCATGCGATAAGCTGATTACAATGCATAAACTAAATGTAACTCACAAACTAGACTAAATCACCACTAGTCGTTGTCTTTCAAGCGAGAAGCAATGCCCAAGCTAGGAGGCCTTCATTCCTCGAAGCAATCCCAAAGCCAATCCGGCAGCATAACATTCCTGTAGATAAAAGATACCAAATGATGCTCCAAGACTCCTTTTTATAATTCTCCAGTTGACTTCTCAAAACCCTAAAATCCGCTTTTAGGTCAAAAACCCAATCTCCTCAAGGATGGGCGTACTTTTCCTTCAAAGCTTTAGATTTGATATTTTAAATAAATATCATACTTTAATAAATGCGCCCAACAAAGCTTGCTCAGACTTTAGTAATAATTAAAATATTCCTTAATGAGGCGCCACCCTCAAAAGATCACCTTTTTAAAACAACCTTAAGTCATTAACTCTAGGCCAAGGGTCAACGTTAAAATATAATAATTAAAACGTGACTTTTTAATTAAATGACTTAACTTATCCTTCCGAATGTGCCCTGAAGCCAATACTGAGCAAAACATCTGACCAAGCTGAGTAGGAAGTCAACCAAGCTGAACTCAACTGAAAAACTGCCAGAAATAGAATTTACTAAAAATAGTAAATTCCTGAAGATGCTCAGAAAGCCAAGATGAACATACCACTGCGAAGCTCTCTGAAAACCCAGAAAGAATCCGCCATTGAATCCACTAACTCTGAGCAAGGACATCCTTAAAAATAGGAAACCCTAATTTTACCTTCCGACTAGCCTTCGGGTTTTAAAAGGCCAAGTCCCTGAAAGGTCAGGTTGAGAAGGGACATTACACCACTCTAGCTTGAGGCGCACTTTAAAGGGTCTCTTTCCATTTTTCACGCCTTAGAAATTTTTAAACCCAACTTCTTCTTGCTGAGGCGCATTTCACCATGTGAGCTTTCAGTTTCACATCACCTAGTAAAAAAAAAATCTCTTTAGATCATCCTCTCCTTAAGGCGCATATGATACATCAAGTTTTCACCTTGAACACTTAGAAAAAATTTCCAATCTTCACTCTTTACTTTAGGCGCATTTGAACCCCTGAGGTTCCAATTTAATGACTTAGATGCTTTTCAAATGCCTTCCAGCCAAGGGCGCATTTAGGAGGTCCAACTTCCAATTTTCCATACGTTTTCAAGGCTTCCTCCAAGTTTGGGGTGCACATGGAAGGTCAAGCTTTCAAATCCCTTCACCTTTGATGGGCGCATTTACCATGGGGAGCTTCAAGTTTTATACACTTAAACTTTTAAATGATGCTCTTCACCAGTCCAAGCGCAAATGAGGGGCTCTGCTTCAAATTACACATGCCTTAGAAAATTTTCAAATCAACCCCTCCTGTCTGAGGCGCAAATCAACCCTTGGGCTTTCACCTTAAATGACTTAGCCAAATTCCTAAATCCTACATTCCACTAGGGCGCATTTAGGAGGTTGTATTTTCATTCTTCAACACTTAGAATATTTTCCGTCTCTTCCTTGAAGCTAGGGCGCATTTAGGGTGTTGAAGTTTCAGTTTGCATGACTTAGAATATTTTTTAGCTCCTCTTCTTCTCAAGGCGCATTTGAGAGCCCTTGCTTTAAATTTTCTCATACTTAGAAAGATTTCTATTCTCACTTCTCCTCAAGGCGCAAACTCATGGGTAAGCTTTCATTTGGGGGCGCATTTCAAAGGTGGTACTGTTATCACCTGACTTTGCACCCTTGTTGAACCTGATGTTCAACACCTCAGTGTAACATGGGAAGACCTCTAAAGCTATGGGTCACTTGTTAACAGAGGTCAACCTCCGGAGAAGGCCGGCTTCCTTTGGTGTCACCTAAACTACTGATTCTGCAAGGGAAAAGGGAGAAGGAGAAAAACACTAAAAATGAGGAAAACACTATATCTAGGTGATGCACCGAATTTACTAAGGAGACACATAACACAGTTCACACACACACAATTCGATCAATGACAGAAGCTTAATTATACACAACTCAATCACATACGTTTTCTGCATAAACATTTCATGAAAAGGTTCATATGGCTACACTCCTAGAAGGAACGGATAATTTCACAACTAGAGAATACTGCACTTCGAACACATCTCAACACCTGCAAAAATACATATTGCTCTACAGAAAGGTGCTGAGATAAGACATAACCACAAGGAATTATATAGTTTCACAAGCAATTTGATCAATTATACGAATGCACACAGTTTAATAGAGAGATTGAAAAGGTAAAGTACTTATACTCATTGATTTTAATGGTGAACACTGATATAAATGTCTGTCATGAGTTACAAAACTCGGTATTTTTCTTCTGAGGACTACCAGAAGTCACAAAGCAGAAATATACAAGTAAGAACTAACTACGGAAAAAGGCAAAATTGCCATATAAACAAAAGTGTGTCGGCCCCTCAGGGCTTACAAAATATCAGGCTCAGAAAGATCCATCCTCAGATCTTTTGGATGAATTAAATGTTGCACCCTTGCGTGTCCTGGCTGTGTGTGTCGGTGAAGAGCTACTACCTGGAGAAGCCTTCCTCAGATATTTTGAAGCTACCGGGTGTATTTACTTCTGGTCCCTGTGTCCACCTACTGAATCCCCCTGTTGAGTGCCTTGAATGCTCCTAAGTCCAGAAACAGACACACGTTGTATTCATCCCGCGTTGACATTCTCCGCTCTGCCACGGCTCGCCTCAGCTCCCCCTGGTTGGTCGAGTGTTTTCCACGCTGGCTCTGCAGCTGGTCAAAAGTCTTTTGAAAAGAATTGCATCTCGGCAAGACACTGAAAGTGTCTTGCCAATGCGATTATATCATTCGGCAACTATCGGCGTAGTACGTGACAGTCGATGAGAGTTCATATCGAGCTTGATCAGTCATACCGATACCACTGAGGCCGTCGGTAAAACACAATTCTGTCGCTGGGACATCATGGCGAAATCTCCACCCTAAGCGAAAGCATCTGTTTCAGAGAGACCCACTACACTCGGCGAGACCTCCTGGCGATGACCCCTCGTTGTCTGCTCGAGCTCACTTCATTTCGCCGAGACTCTCGCTGAACTCCTTCATTCTCTCGAGCTCACTTTGTTTCCTTCGGCAAGACCGTGACAAGTAGGGGAAACATTTCAGCGAGGTCCCCAGTCATACCGATCTAGGCCTGAGCCCCTTTCATGTCAGTGAGACCCCACTGCATTCGGCAAGACTATATGCCAAAAGGTTGTTACGCCGAAAAGCTTATTGTTGTAGGGGGAACTTCGTCTTATCGCCGGGACATCTCAGCGAACCCAGCTCCTACACCAAAAGCCGTCATCTGCATCCAAGGCTCCTCAATATGTCGGCGAGACATCGGAGTCGGGGAGACCTTACCCCGACTTGAATGTTACGCTGAAGGCTCTGTTTTCCGGCAAGCTCCCTTTCATGTCGACGAGACTCCAACTGTTCGCTGGGACCCTTCACCGAGCGTCAGAAGCTATCCCGAAGCCCTTGTTCGCCATGAGTCTCCCCGAACTCACAATTGAATGGCCTATCGGCCAGAGAAATTCACACGGTAAGAGGTCATACCGAACCCTCAATGTTATAGCGATAGGCTCTGCAGCTTCGTTCAACAGGACAAAAACTTAGGTCACAACGACTTGTTCAAAACGAAAGGTATCAAAGCAGCCAGTCGGCCAAACAGTGAAGATGTCATGCCAACCTGGCTCTAATGGAGGCTGAGCGTAGAATGTTGAGGCTTGTTTCGAACAGAGCAGGCCTCCCAACTGAATTCCTTGTGAAATGTCACCAAATGTATGAAATAACCCTTAATGGAGACATCCCATTTGGCCCTTTTGAACATCTGCAACATAGATGCCTTGCTTGATTGAGCCTGAGGATGAAAATTAGGTAACATTTCTAGCGACCTTTGTTGGATGTTTGCCTGCTAAACATAAAACCAGTAGCCTAGGCCTATCCATTGGGCATGGAGTCATTGGGACAACTCAAAAAATAGAAAATCAAAATAGTAAGTGCATGGTGACAACTCGTTTGAGATTCTTAGAACACAATAGGTTACCAAAATGACAAAACAGGAGAAACTAAAGAGAAATTATTTACTGTGCTGAAACGACACTTAGGGAAAACATAAAACCTAACGTAATATGTACAATGGAGAACTTATCAAACCTCAAAACAAGGCTTGAGGTGTATCCCATTGACTGGGATAGGAAGCACCTCACCCTCAGTTGTGACCAGTTGGTAAGCGTTGTGTTCCTTGCGGTCCTTGACAATAAATGGACCCGTCCATATGTTATCAAACTTGGTGTGATGGTCGGGCCTGCTTTTTAGAACGTCCCATTTCAGCACAAGATCTCCCACCATGAAATCTCTTGATCTAGTTTTCTTATCAAATGTTATCTTAGTCAGGATTTGCTGACGTTACATGTTCTTCATAGCCTTATTCTTGGCTTCTTCTAACTCCATCAGTTGAGTATATCTTAAGGCAAGTGGATCAGACTATTCAAACAGGACTAGCTGACTGGCAATGTCCAAGGCGGGCAGCTCAGTAGAGATAGGTAATTTCGCTTCTTTACCATACACCAACATGTAAGGCGAGTTCCCAATCACCTTCTTAGGGGTGATTCTGTCTACCCAAAGAGCAGTTTTTAGCCTAGCATGCCAATCCCTCTGATTGCTTTGTAGCGTCCTTTTGATAATGTTAATCAAATTTTTATTAGTGGATTCCAAGTTCACACCTCGAGGATATAAGCTGACGGTTTTTGAGATCACACTTCAACATTTAACAAACGCCTAACCGGGACGCCTTCATTCTCTTGATCAAAGTATTCCGCACGCTAAGATCGCCGAAGTTCGCGGCGCCAACTCCAAGGTTCCTTTAGTGCTAATAGGCCCTTTTGGCTTGATGTGATATTGCTGGTATGTCAAGGAGACTTACGTAGTTGTTCAGATTTCTCACAGTCAGCAGTTGATATGTAATTTGAAGGGGATTCTTACGTGTATGATTTGGCAATGTGTATTCTTTTCTAAAACTAACAAGAAGTATGCTGAAAGTAAAAGGGAAAGGACCTAAGAAATTGGTACTCTATTCTAAATGCAAGGTATGTGGGGCTTCGTCTCAATAGACTTCAACCAGATTTCACCTAGCCTCCGTCGGACAGCCTCAGCAAAATCGGTGCAATCTTCAAAGGGGATAGCGAAAGGTATTCAAGTTACAGTTTAACATACGTACACCATCAGAACAACGCATATAAGTATGTAAGCCATAACCGAAGTCAAGCACAAGATAATGTCCAGTTGACCACGCAAGGCAGACTTATCATCAACAAGCCGCTAGTGGTATGGAATAAAATGAAGCTATCTCAATGAAACACCACACACCAAAGTAAGCTACTTGCATGAATTTAATCTACTTGGATACGAAAGGAAGAAGAAACCTTGCTAGCATTTCATGACAAGACAAATTCCATCATCAATGAAAAGATCTATTATCACAAAATGTGTTACACAACAGTCTCTTCAAAAGTTTTCAAAGGGAAAACTTTCTTTCTTCTCCAAATTATGCAAAATGCTCTACACTATCTAGCTCTACTCAACAATCTCTAGCTCTGATCTATCTTCTAATATTCTGATTTCTAATCTCTAATTCTAATCCCTTACAAATGAGGGGGACTCCCCCTTTTATAGCTAGCCAAGTCCCAAAGGACGGCTAGGGTTACAATCAATAGAGTGGCCAGAATCGTGCCACCTCAGCCCTAACCCTAAAAACTGCCAGAATAGGGAGTGGTACATTAAATGAATCAAAGATTCCCACTCACTCCCAAAATAGCAAATGCAATAAATGCTCCATACTCAATCTTCTAGAAGATCTTCGTCCAGTAGTGTTCCCATTAGCCTTCTCTCTGACTACCAACTCAACAAATCTGCCAAGTACGGCCTCAACCTCATGAACTGAAATAGGCGGAACACAATCCAACTGAAACTCTAACATCAGAATCGAGTGCTCGCGGCTCAGACATAAGATTTTCTCCAAGCAGCCAATGAGTCCTACGTGTTCTGGATCAAAGTGGAGAATGTAGCAGTATTTTCAAAGTCGTCTTGTACGAAGGTCTTAACATCTGCGAAGAAGGGAACCAGCAAACCCCTCAAATTATCAAAACTTATCTCTTCAGGATTCAACCGCCTAGCAAATATGGCCTCGAAGGTGTTCTGAACTCCATCTATAATACTATAGCCTTGTGAATTCCCAACCACCAGACCGTGATCGAAGAAGCCACGCCTTGTGATAGCCGAAGAATACCACCGAGAGAAATCATATCGGTCATTCGCTTGAATGACACCTCCATCAATCAGCAACTGCAGTGGCACATGCCTCAACGCCTCAAGACGCTGGATCACCTTACTCTGATAGATAGAGGCATCGCCCCAAGCATGATCCACCGCATCCATCCGTG
>VDFB02183625.1:0-17991 GCA_007258455.2 Sequoia sempervirens
TTGTAGCTTCTTGATTGAATTATACTATGACAAATAATACAATGAAAGAAATTCCAATCGTATTACTGAAGAATTTAAAATTTACTTGAATAATATATAAAATATTCCTACAATTGTATTGATGTTCGGTTGAATACTTTTGCAAGTTAAAAACTATTAAATTTATTAAATAGATTTATTAATATATTGGTGGAAATAGTTCAACTAAAAACTTTTCAGAATAAGCAAACAATAATACTGACATTAGATGTTTGTCTTTTTCTAGACTAAATTTTATATGAATTTTCTAAACGTTGTTGTATAGTGGTTATGGATATTATAGTGATTTTTAAAATTAGTGTGAGAAACACTTCAAATTTTTCTATATTCATATGTCATTAATCAATTTTAAATAATTATTTGTAATCTTTCATGATAAATGGTTCACTATGTGAAATTCTATGATATGACATATGTTTTAGGAATTATGTCAAAAAGTTCATATACCTTATCTCTTGCTCAGTTCTATTACAATAAATAAACCAACTGATTGTTTTTATAATTAAAATTATTTTTTATTTTTTGTTAGGAATGGCTAAGTTTATCAAATCTATATTTTAAAATATTAATTTAAATAAATCACATTCACTACAATAATTATTAAATAAAACTAATTTTAAATTACATAAATTAGAGTGTCTTTGTGGTTATAGTGAAGTGAATTCCTACATATGTGTAGTTATATTTGGTAGCATACATGTGGTTTTAAAAATTTGGTGTCAAAATATATCTTTTGATGTAGTAAAAATGTGAAAGCTAATAATTATTTTTTATGAACCTAAATATGTGTTTCAATATATGGTTTCTAGTATGGTCAAAATGTGAAAGCTAATAATTGTTTTGATGCAAGTAATCAAGATTCCACATAATGCGCATACATGGGTGTCTATTTGGTTGACCAACTATCATTGGTATCTTCCATAGAATGTCCTCCTTCAGATAGAGTTACAATTGAGTGTCCCCTATAGGTTGAGGGAAAAGGTGGTAAAACGAATTAACATAAATGGGAAAAAGATCAGTCATGTGAAATTTGATAATTATGCTAATTACTTTAATTTCCTCTATGAATTGAAGGTCATAATGAGCTTGGATGTTAAATTTCATAATCTACAAATATCGATTCAATATTTTTTTGATTGGTCAATTGCTCTTTACTATGAGCTTCAAGATCTTTACCTTGTTAAATACATTTAGAAGGTAAAAATTATGCCATTAATGATCATCAACAAGAACACTCTTTCCAATGAGATTAGCATGAAATTCATGAGATTCCTTAAAGGAGAATCTTGAATTAGTAATCACATTGGTCCACTATAGGAATGGTTGCTTCTTGCATTTAAATTTAACTAATCCATCAGATTCGAGGTGCACCATGTCATAACATCATTCAGGATATTACATGCATATTATGGGACACCTACCTTGTATGATGTGAAGTATAATATGACAATCAAAGTGTGAAAAATTCTTCCTAACAGTGATAATGCAAAATTGTTACCAATTCATAAATGGCTCACTAAGTGAGTTTTAAACTACTGTTTTGAAAAAGGAAAAAATGAGTTTCTGAGGGGATGCAAACAGAGTTAAAATAAACTTAAAGATAGATCAAACAAAGTTCGAACAAATAGATAGTTGTCCCAAAAAAGGAAATGACAGCAAAGAAAGACAACAGGGTCCAAAAAAAGGACCGCCAAAAGGCCAGTAACAACAACAACAACACTACTCCAAGGTATTCATCAATTCCTCGTCTTCCTTTTCAACTTCACTCATATCTTTTAACCCCGACTTAAGGATTTGAACCGTATGTGGAGAAGCAGGGACCTTCCTCTTCGTATTAGCCCAGGTGCAAGTCGATACCCCTTCAGCAGTAGCTCTGCTACAACCTCTGTCTGCATCCAAGTCCATGACCAATGAGCCCTTTTGATTTTTTTCCAACTTTTCCACCATAGCATTGATAATAATGGTGTTGTGCCTAGCAATTTTATAATTATTCACCACAGTGGCCCTGATGTTTTGGCCAATCTTGGACATATTGCCCTCCAACTTAGTTAATCTTTCCTCCTGCAGCTGTTGTCTTTTCCCTGGTAAGGAGGTGTCCTGTCCATCCTTCTCATTGCCACTCCAGCTAACCTTCTGCTCCAAATCCCTGACTCTATTGCTGAGATCCCTATTACGATCATTCAAAACACTAACTTCCTTCTGGGCCCACTTAAGAACAGCTAAAAAACCATCAGTACTTTTTTCCGCCACACCCATTATGTCCTCAGGCCTAAGTTTATTTAGGGCATAATTGATATCACCCTGATTAGGGGATTAGGGGCCTTCACAAATCTTCCAGACACAGAAGCACTAGGGCCGACTCTTTACTGACCATAGGTTTATCAGAATGAATTTCCAGAGAATTCCCAGAGTACGAAACCAATTTCGTAACTGAGGTACCTTTAAAACTAGAGACTAAACCTAGGGTAGAGCAACCAGGAGATGGCTGGGGATTATGACTTACAAACTATTTTGTTATGATAACAAATATTTTTTATATATATTTTGAACTTTTTTTTATAAACTATTTACACATTGTATATATGACTAAATCCAATTTTAAAATAATTTTATAATGTTTTCATAATAGTGTTTATCATTATGATATTGTTTTATTATTATTTTTATCTAAATTGAAATGTCTATAAATTCATTTTTCATTAACCAATGTCTTCTTCAATCCAAATACAATGGATGAACAAGTTGATCTTTTCATTATTATAAATATTTGTTCCTTATATTCAAGTTTAAATTTTATTACTTAAATATTCTATTTTATTGTTCAAAATTAGAAAATAATTGAGATAAAGAATATTTTATAACATATATCCATATATATTTACTAATTTATATAACATTCTAACATAAACAATAAATATAAGACAAACTATTTATATTCCTATACCTAACTCTAATTTAAGCTTTGATCCTAACTGTAAGCTTAATTGTAACTCAAATCTTAACCATAACATGTAAAAATATAAAATAATCATAAATTTTAACTATAAATATAATTGTTATCTTGTTTCTATTAAAAAAGTTACCATAACCCTAACCCTAATACTAACCTGTAGACCATAACTCTAATCCTAACACTAACCGTAACTAGAATTTTAATTATATATGGAACAACAATCGTAACTCAAATCCTTAATCCTAATCATAATCTTCAATTTATCACTAAACCTAGTCATAACCCTAATTTTAATCCAAATTATAAACCTAATTCTATCTCTAATCCTAACCATAATTGTAATCATGATGATAATCCCAACTCAAATTCAAATTCTATCTCTAAACCTAACCATAACCCTAATCCTAATTATATCTCTTACCCTAACCATAACCCTAATATTCACCCTAATCATAATCCTAATCCTAACCCTAACTCTAACCATACTTCTATCTCTAACCCTAACCTTTACCTTGATCACAATTCTATCTTTAATCATAACCCTAATAGTAATAATTATGTTAACCTTAACCCTAATCCTCTCTCCAACCAGCTACTCTAATCCTAATTTTATATCAAACCCAAGTCTAATTTTAATTCTACCAGTAACCCTAAACTTAAACCCTAATCCTAAACTAAATTGTAATACAAATTCTATCTACAAACCTAACCCTAACCCTAATTTCAAGACTAAAACTAATCCCAACCTTAACTATAATTTGATCTTTACCATTAACCCTACCCTTGATCCTATTTCTTTCTCTAATCCTAACCCTAACCCTAATTGTAACACCTTAACCCCAACCCAAATTTTAATTCTATGTCTAATCTTAACCCTAACTCTAACCATAAACCTAATGATAAACCTTACCCTAATCCCAACCCTTATGCTAACCCTAACCCTAATACCAATTCTATCTCTAAACCTAACCCTAACCCTAATCCCATACTAACATTAACCCCAACCTTAACCGTTATTCCATTTTTTAACCCTAACCATAATCCTAAGCCTACCGTTGATCCTAATTTTATATTTCATCCTAATCCTAACCCTAATTATGATGACAAACCCAACCCAAATTCTAATTTTATCTATAATCATAATCATAACCCTAACTTTAACCCTAACCCTAATCTTAATACTAATGTTGACCCAACTGTAATCATCTTTTTTCTCTAACCCTAATATTATCCCTAATTTTATCCCCAACCCTAATCTCTAATCTTAACTCTAACCCTATTTCTTACCATCATCCTTTTTCTAAACCTAACACTTTTTATATATGCTAACCCCAACCCTAACCCTAACCCTCATCAGTAACCCTTATTCTATCCATAACCCTAAGCCTACCCTTGATCCTAAATTTATTTGTAATCTTAAACCTAACCAAGTGAGTTATGATGGTATCCACAATCCAAATTCTAATTCTATCTATAATCGTAAAAAATAATCCTAACCTTAACCCTAATCTTAAATCTAACACTAATCCAACCCTAATCCTAATTTCTCTCTAATTGTAATAGTAACCTTAACCCTAACCCTCTCTTTAAGCCTAACCCTAACATTAGCTATACCTCTGATCCTAAATTTATCTTTAATCCTAACCCTAATCCTAATTGTGATGATAATCTCAATCCAAATTCTACTTCTATCTAATTGTAATCATAACTCTAACCCTAATCGTTAGCCAAATCTTACTACTAATGATGACCCAACCCTAATCTCAACATTATCTATAACCCTAACCCTAACCCTAACTTTATCCCTAATCTTAACCTCAACTGTAATTTCAAACCCTACCCCTAACCCTATTCCTACCCCTACCCCTAACCCTAACCCTAATACTAACCCTATTTTATTTTCCATGTTGTGTTGTGAATATTACTAGCATATATTTATTTATTAATAATATATATAAAAAATGCCAAGAGATATCTTTCTTGAGTTATCTATTTTTAGCTTATAGGCTATTTATTATGGGCTTTGCCCACTGTAACTGTCTCACACCTGAGAAATTCCTTATCTTAACAGCTCTAGCAGTGTGTTGTTGCCATAACAATGTAAAAATCAAGGCTGGTAATCTCTGCATAAAACCCAGTAGGGTTTCATAAAATTTTCTTCCAAACTTCGTCCATTTTTCTCATCAGCATCATTGACATCATGACACAATTTGTGCAAAATCTTGAGGTAAATCACTTGCCATAGTTTCATTAAATTTTAAATTTTGGGAATTTGTAGGTGACCTTAAAACAATTCTATTTGATTTATTTAGGGTTTAAAATTAAAGAGTTTCAAATCTTTTAGCTTGAATTTGATGCATATAGCATGTTCTATTATTTTTGGAGTGGTGTACCAAATGAATTATGAGGGTGAGATTTTGGGTGTAGAACACTTTGGAGCCTTAATCTCATAATTTTAAAATTGTTTGAACTATCTTATAAGAAATATTCCCGTCTTTTTTAGAAATTGTTACTTGAAGATTATAGTATATATAAGATCGATAGCCAAGCTTCTGTGGACTGCTCTATGATGCGTTTACCATTGTTGATAAATTTTGAAGGGTTGTTGGAATAAAAACTTAAAGATTGTTTTGAGAAAGGCCTGAAATTTGAAGTTTTTAGAGACCAATTATTTGCTTCAGAATATTACCTTCAAATTTAGTGGACTCAAAATAAAAATCTGTAGATTTGATAAGTTTCTAAGCCAGTATGGAAAGTTTCCTTCTAGATTGACATTTCCTATATCAAGAACACTATGGAAATTGCAACTTGCTAGACAATGTGATAGCCCCTTGGAAAAGACTACCATTCAAATTTAGTATTTGAAGCTTTATAGAATTTAGGAAGGCGTTGCATTTTAATTTATGTTTTCCAGATAAGTAGCCACTTCATATTGAATAAAATAGAGAAATGCATTAGTATTATTAGAGTATTTAAGAGGAAGAATTGCCTAGGGTATCCAACATAAGACAATTTCAACTTTATGTAGCCATCTAATGTGATATCAAGTTAGACTCTAAATTACCACTCAATTCAATCATTTCACAAATAAATACAATTAGTAGTAAACAACTTCAATGTAAGATTCTTCCCCATATGTGTACAATATAGTGACTACTGACTAAATGGGTGTGCCTTGCTTCATGACCTTTCTGAGTGTCCATCTTAAACATTCCTATTCACCATAGGAGATATAATTTATTGAGCATGCATTTGTGAGTGTTCCAACAAGTCCACAATATTCAATTCCATTTAATTTTTTTTTTTTAAACCTTTATATATACCATTTTTGTCCTGGAACCTTACATGCATAGGGGCCTTGGTCCCTTTTTTCTTGGATAAGAATGGTACCAATGATTTATCTTTCTTCGCCTCTACTATATATGAACATTTTTCCTACAAATATTAAGACGTACAATCATAATTTAGAACAAGATTTGTTATAATTGAAATAAAATTTGAGAATTTCTTTTTATTCAATGCTTTTTTTTTAAATGAGACAGATCTGACTTATAATCTCTAGGGTTTCCAAAAAATTAAAAAATAGAGAATAGAAGATGGTCTTCCCAATTAGTTGTTATGTACATTTTTCATTCATAAAAAGTGATAAGTTATTGACAGGGCAAGCTGCCTACTATTTTTCCTTAAAAAATCTATAAAATGAGAAAATTGGTTAAGCCAAAATAGTACATAGAATTGAAGGGAGTTATTAAATATACATCTGAGTGGCTAGTAAACAAGAGATATATCATATATTGGTTATTTTTGGTGCCATATCCTACAAAGCAATTTATAAAACATTTTAAAAATGAACCAAAACCAAATGAAACCAGATTTAAGCACAATATTGCACATGAAATTGTAATAGGGTAAAATAACTTGAAGCAATAAATAAATGAATCATAGATGCAAGATAATTTTAACTACAGAGAGCCAAGAGGATGCAATAAATTTCAAGTCCCATTTACCCCTTTCAAAATTACCTTTTGACTGTTGAAGCACACAACTATAAAGAGAACCCCTAAGAATTGAGATATTGAAGAAATGGACAGGGGATGCAATAAATTGAGGTAGTTCCAAGAAGTGGAGACAAGTTGTATGGAGACATGACACAAGCTAAATGAATGAGACTATGGGAGATTGGAAATTTAATGTAGTTAAATGATAGAGAATCTACAGGAATGACCCACACTAAAAAAATTTCTACTAACCACATGTTACCTATTACATTTATAGAATTTAAGTAATGTTTTTGGGCCTTCCACATTCAAACATGGTGCCACTCAAGCATCAATTTGTTATAGAAATAGATTACTAGTCATGTACAGAGACTTGGAATCTTATTGTGATTGTTCAAGTTGTCAAATGGAATCATATCCAGCCTAATCCAAGATGCGTCTTCTACACTTGGGAGATTTTTGTTCCCAAAAAAATTTAGTTACAGAGGAGACCAAGGCATAAGCCCTTTGCCATAGCCTCTGTGAATTATTCCTCTTCCTTCTTTGAGCTTGAAGCCCATTGATGTTGACTTCTAACTATCAATTTCTTTGACTTATTTTCAGCTGAAACGAGAGTTAGTTCTTTTGTGCATTAGTAGTTAGTTCTTTGACTTATTTGTAGCTGAAACTAGAGTTAGTTCTTTTGTCTAATGGTGGGTAGGAACTAAATCTCACCCTTGATTAGAATTTAGGGAAGTAATGGAAAAATTAGCTTATGCTCATGGATTTTGTAAGATCAAATTCTAACTGTCTTAAGTTTGCTATTTTTGTTATAGGATTAGACAATTAGCATCCTATTGAACATTTTTTTTAAGTTGTGGTTCAATCTTTTATTGTAAATGAATTGTTGCATTAAATCATTTATTTTTTCCATCCATTTCAATTTTCAATAAGAATTTTATTTAGAATTTTTAATAGTATGATCTTAATCTCTTTTTTTTTTTTTAATTTTCACATTTTCATAGACCTTGAAAGCATATTTTTGGTGGTTCAAACATCACTTAATTGAGTATTGAGTGTCTTCATCTACCTTCTTTGTGAGAATTTTAAAGTATATTCTTTTTTAGATTTGCAGAATCAACATTTTAAATAACTATTATGTTGAATGTATCTTGGCAATTCTCTGGGATAGTTGATGAGTATAATCTGGCAAAAG
Organism: Sequoia sempervirens; assembly: GCA_007258455.2. NCBI lineage: Eukaryota > Viridiplantae > Streptophyta > Pinopsida > Cupressales > Cupressaceae > Sequoia > Sequoia sempervirens. The sequence continues at coordinate 8,186 of VDFB02183625.1, forward strand.
AATAATCATGATATTCATTGAAAGGGTAAGATAAGCACATGTATATGCTTTTCTTTTGTTGCTTCCCCTTTAGTCTCCAGAACTGTTTTCTTAGGCCTACATTCAACCAAATAATAGGTTACAAAATATTCCATTCTACCTCAAAAAGGACCACAAAATTACAATATTTTGTTCCCATCATAAACAACCTTATAGTTATAATGATAAATAAGTGAGATAATGATGAATTATAATAAACTATGTGAATATCACAAGCACCAAACATAAAAACTCTTGCACTTAACTTGCAACCAACATTATCTTAATCACAAGTAGAAGTAAAAGATGCAACTATGAAATTTCTTTTTTTGTAGATTGATTTTAAATTTTAAGGAAATGCCAATGTGTTGAATCAAAAGGAAAAGCTCTTGAATGTGAAATTTTTCTATTGTCCATTCATTAAAAAGAACACTAAATAGATAATAGATTCAATCCACTAAGGAAAGGTATTGCAGGTATTCATGACACTTTTGGACCTGCATTATTCAGGGACCAGTCATAAAGGAAGGCGTTGCATTTTAATTCCTTGTTTTCCAGATAAGAAACCACTCCATATTGAATAAAATCCCTTCTAAGCTATGGAAGTTGAGGAGAGTAAGGAGGTGTGAGAAATAATAGGGGGTGAGTCATATGTTGGGCCCAAACATCAGCTACTCAGTTTGAAGTCTGTTGTCATAAGTTTGGAGGAGGTGATAGGCAAGGAGAAATCACTGCTTGCAACAAAGGTTGGCAACACTATTACCCAACTGTACTACAATTTCACCCTCATTCAACTATCGTAAGTAAGCAACAACATTATGGACTAGACTTGAAAGATTGAAAAACTATAGAAATTATAGTGGGTTACCTGTAGATGACTACAAGAATATTTTGGAGTTTAGATTTGCTTCAAATTAATCTGTGTATGCATGGTATCTCTTCCCAGTATGTATTGCCAAACCTGTGTACATTGTGATAAATAAAATTTATTATAGTGCTCCACTGAAAGAAAATATCTTTTTTAGTTTAAGTTTGATTATTATATGATCATTTTTTCAAACACTTTAAAAATCACACAAATGATTAGAACATTTTGATGCTGGTATTTCATCAACCTTTTGTCAAAATTCAAGAAAATTAGCCTGACACATCACACTTCAGGAGGATCTTCAAACTTGGTTGTAGATCCTCTCTTGCCACAATTGTTGACTTGGTATAATGAGGATTTGATTAATGTTGCAACATTAAAAAGCATTGCAAACTCTTTTTAATGTTCTTCTCTTTATTACATGTGAGGTATTGTTGATCTGAGATGGATTATTAAGTATGTGTAATTATGTAATATTTCCCTATTTTTATGATTCTATTGTAGTCCCATATTCTATCTTTCCTTCTTGTGTGTTGTAACTTTGTTTCCCTCTGAATTTGGCACTAGTCAAGTTGACTTAGATTTCAATCATTTTCATTTAAGAACATTTCTTTCTATTTTTGTTGTAGCTTAGTTTCTTATCTTGCCTACATGCATAAATCAACATTTCATTTCTGCAATATCTTAACGGATTCATACTTGAATGAGATGCTCAAGGGTTTAACTTTATGCATGTTAGAGTCCTACTCATCATTGTAGCACATTGCTTCAATAATGACCATCTTTAGCAATCTAGACTCAGATAAATCTCTAGAGGGTTGTGTTGATAAGATACAAGATGCAGTATAAAATGTTTAGGGGACTCATCTTGTGTGGTGTGATTCATTCTAAATACAAGATCATGGATAGTTGATGAGTGTTATCATGTACCACCCATAGATTAAATTTTGTTTAGATTACCGATATGTTTTGAATCAAAAGAATCAAACTCCTACCTCCTGCCAATTAGGTAATAGTCCAGGGGCTCAATTTGATGGTTGTATCATTGTATTTAACATTTTTTACCATTAAATGCAATGAAAACTTTAGGATATCTTATCACATGATGGGGAAATTTTTTAACAAACATTCAAATTATATTAAATCATAGTCAAATACATATCTGATCTATAATATACTTTTTAAAATAAAATATATTTTAACATTTGAAAGGAAACTCTGAATGAATAATTGTCACAAAAAAAATAGTTTAACAAACAAGGCCTACAATCAAATTTAGGTCCCAAGCGACAAAAGGTAAAACCCTAGAAAACTTGAAGGGTTGAGATTACTTTTGCTCAGATGACACATGACATAGAGGATTATCAATAACATTGGATTTACTCCCAAGCTTAGTAATGCGGCCAAAACCTAGGGGTACAAAATTTAAACAATAATTATAGATAATGTAATTAAATCCCTTTGTACACTTATCAGCTTGTTGTCTGGTTTGGCCATGACCTCAAAATTTACATTTACCTTAATACTAATATTTTGTTAACAATAACGGAATATTGTATCACATTCAAAACCTCCAACAACAAAATTAATCATAGAAGTTCAATTCATAACCAAAACTAAACCACATATATATTATATGCACTCAGGAACAGATGTCCTCAGACATTGACCTCTTGATAAAGGATGCCACCCCATCCAAGTTGACTTCTCGAATGCTACTAAATGACATGAACCCGTCTTTTAATTTAGAGTCAACCTCAGATCTTGGTAGCTTAGCCAAAGATGCTCACCCACTCATCCAATAAAAAATTGATGAAAATTGTCTCAAACAATCTAAAACAATATGCACCATACAAGTTGAGGTCAAATTCAAGATCATAACTAAATTATAGAATTTCAATATATTTCCATTTTTGAATTAATTTTGTATGGCTTACCCAACAATAAAATTACTGACATAGCACAATTACTATTTTCCATGATGTGCAGGTTTTATGCATGCAACAATCACCCCACTCCATCAACATTCCATTATGTGGCATATAAATCCTTTGATTCACATCTACTTCCTTCATACATTATGTTTATCTTTGTTCGTAATACTAATCATACATTTCATACTACAATGCATTTACTTCTACTTTTCAATATACATGCACAAAATAACTATATAATACAATATTTTTAGCCTCCTTACATAGAAGCATCAAAGAAAGTCATGCTTTGATTCAGTTCCATAATATTTTGTGATGGTTCAAGTGAGTGTTTTATTTCAGAATCTGCATGTGGCAGATCATTTTATGTTGTGTTTTATTTCATTTTAAAACAATAGTGTTTTTAGCTATTAAATGAATGATTTGTGTTTGAAAAATAAAGACATTTCTGATTTACATGTACTCAAAACTAAGGCACACTTCATTAGATAAATAGATGCATGCTGGAGTAACAAACCAAAGTTAATTTTCTTGTTTGTGTCTATGATGCAGGTTATTTTTGATGGGTCTCGATAAGTATGGAAGAGGTGATTGGAGAAGTATTTCAAGAAAAATTTTAATCTCAAGGACACCAACTCAAGTAGCAAGCCATGGGGTAAACCCAAAATAGTGGGTTACAATTTTTCACGCGAAAGAAAAATTAGAAATTCCCATAAAAATAAATAAAAATGGCTTACCCCTTCTAATGAAGGGTCTTTGAATGAACCCCCCCTCTAATGAACCCCCCTTCTAACCATATAGGGGGGTTCATTCAAACCCCCTTTCCAATGAAGTTGGTTTGAATGAGCCCCCCTTTTTTCACCTTCCCCTCCACCATTTCAAAATTGACTATCCAATTTCGGGAAGGAGATGCAAATGGAGTCAACTTGATAAACCATTTTGGAGGACTATAGTGCTCAAAACATGCTTTCCAACAACTATAAATTTAATTTATTTTGGGTATGTACAGGATCATCATGGAAAAAATAGGCCGTTAAGTGGCAAAAAATTCAGAAAAATCAGAGTTAGACAACTTGATGTAAAAATTTGAATAAGTTATCTATATTATTTCAATAATATGTAAGAATAGAATCTGTAGCAAATTGAATGTAGTATCTAGAGTCATAAAGTAAAGCCTTTAAAATCCCACACCAAATTCTTTTTTTTTGATAAATTGATCATGCCATTTAGCTCTTTAATTTTGAACAACTTTAGTGTGGTGAATAACTTCCATTTTGATTTCATCAAGTGCATTCAGGTTATAAAATGATATATTTTTTTATAAGATTTTAGATATAAGTAGAGTTCTCATGTCCCAATGTGATGCATATTTTTTTGTAATTTTTTTCGAAGTAAATAATTAATTATGGATTTTTTATTACAAATTTTAAAAAATAAAACTTCGTATGTCGACCATCTTAACTTGGCCAAAACTTCATAAAATTCAAAAAAATGGGAAGGAGGTGCCAAATGGATTCAAAATTGATAAACCAATTTGGAGGACTATAGTGCTCAAAGCGTTCTTTCAACAACTATAAATTTAATATATTTTTATGGGTATGTGGAGGATCATCATGGAAAAAAGCAGTATAAGTAAAAATTCAAAAAATCAAAGTTGGAAACTTGGCGGTAAAAATTTGAATAATTTATCTATATTATTTCAAAATATGTAGAATAAAATCTGTAGCAAATTGAATGTAGTTTATAAACTACTAGGTTTATTTTTTTAAAATCTATTTAATTGAAATTTTGAAATTTCGTGTGATACTTAAAATTTTAGGGAAAAAAGTAAAGTAGGAACAATAGTAAAGTCACCCTAACCACAATAAAATGATATTATTTTTTATAAGATTCTAGATATAAGTAGAGGATTCATGTCGATGTGATACATATTTTTTGTAATTTTTCCCAAGTAAATAATTAATTATGGATTTTTGTTATTATAAATTTTTAAAAATATAAAGCTAGGTATGTTTGACCATCTTGGTGGTCAAACTTCCTTAAATTTCAAATTTATTTTTTTTAATAATTCTATAGTATCTAGAAGCATATATAATGTGACACATCTTTGGATTCAAAAAATGTGATACCATTTGAAAGCTATAGATGTTTTCAATTAGCCTATCAATTAGGACTTTTAGTCATTAATTCAAATAGAAAATGAATAATAATTATTTATTAAATTCAAAGTAAAGCATAATTTATATTGGTGGAAAGCTGAGAATCTCCTTTAAAAACCCTTTTTGTTTCATCATTTTTTAGTAAAAAAAAGTCATCAGCCACATGGGTCATCATATTAGTTACATATTGCCACTTTTTGGCCCATCATGATCCTACACATACCCTTTTGTTTTTATTTTTTATTTTAATTTTTGGTTTTACTAAACATAGGTTTTTCACTGAACATCAAGTTTGGTGAAAAATCATTTTAGAAAAATAGTAAATTGGACGAAAAAATTTGAAAAATATATATGCACTAGGTATTAATGTCCTCATTCGAACAAAAAGAGAAAAAATGAATTTCAAAACATACCAAAAAAGTTATGTGAGCTGAAGTGCACCTATGTCTAAATTGTAATTGGTTCAACTTCCAAACTTAATTAAAAAAAATATTGAACAAAACATTATGAAACAAAATGAAAGCACTAGATACTAGTGTTACCAAACTAAATTCAAAAGAATTAGAATTTTATCCTTTGTAGAAAAAATAGTTATGTGATCCGAAGTACGCACCACTTTTTAAAAGTGTTGTTTACTATTAAAAATTAGTTATCAAAGGAGACACAAAAAAATTTACAATTTAATTAATTATTTAAAAAAAATACATTTAAAATATATAGAAAAAATCTCGCAAATCACTAGTTTACATAATTTTCAAATTCATAACAGTTTACCTACTATAAGTGTTAGAAAGTGAAGTTTTTTCTAAAAATGTTGATTTCAATGTCATGTTTGGCCAAAAAGTGTAACCCATTATTGTGGGATGACCCCATGCCCAAAATTATTTTCTGAGGCTTACATCAAAGAACAAAGAGAAGAAAAGGTCCATCATTCATGATATAACAAGTTTAGGTGATGGAGATTTGAAGCAACCTCCTCTATAGCAAGCTTCTGCTATTACAAATTCTTCAATTTTTGTTGTTGTTAGTCAATATCTATGTTTTGTGTTTCCAGAAACCTTCAACAATCTCTCTACATTGAAAATGGTGAATTTAAGAGGAAGTGGATTAGAATGCCTTCCAAATAGCTTCGACTTGCTTGGTTGTTTGGAAGAGCTAGATATAAGTAGATTTGAATGTTTATAAAACCTTAAACATTCATTAAGTTAGTTGAGTCATCTGAAGATGTTGGATATATCATTCTACTCAAGAATCTTGAGACTCCCTGATGCATTCAGTCAATTCAAGTCTCACACATTTCTGAACATGTATTAATGGTCTAATTTGGAGATGGTTTTTGATGATTTCAGTCAGCTCAAGTCTCTCACATATCTGAACATGTTGAGTTTCTCTAATCTGGAGATGGTTTATGATTTCAGGCAGGTGTCCTTTGTATGCGTAGTGAATGCATCAGATTGCTATCGATTAGATGACAAGGCAATTGTCTAGTGCATTATTTTATGAAGAGAGTAAACATCCATATTGAATTTTCCCTCAATTGACTGGCTAAGAAGGCTACGAATTCAAACCTTTTGTTGCCTATAATAATGCCCTACTTTGAAGTAGATAATATCCTATTCTATAGTTGTGGTTTTTTGTGGCCTTGCTAGAAACCCATATTCAGTTTTATATTTGTAATTTGTTTCTTGAATCAATACATTAGGACCTTTTGACTTGAGAAGTTTTTTGCAATTTTCTATTTTGTGTTTCTATTGAATGTGTGAAAGAGAAAATGATTCAGTATAATTTTGGATCTCATTCTGTAGAAAATATGCATGTAGAAATAAATTAATTTGTGATTCATAGTAACTCACATATAATAACATAAATTCCATGAAAATCCTCTACACAAAAAGACTCAATAATTCCTTCAAACATATTTGAACACTAATGGGAGACACAGGCCATAAATTCCAAGTAACCATATAATACTATTGGCGTATTCCTTGCACCTCCCCCAGGTGCAAGTGCTAGTTTAATCAATTTCTCAAATAAAAATACAATAGACTAATGTAATAGGTGAGGGATTACTCTTCCAACAAAAAAAACTAACAATTGAAGTGTACTACAAATAACATTTCAACTAACATTTTATTTTCTTTATTCAATTTTATTGAATATCTAAAAGTAGAATTCAAGAGGCCTTGTCGTCAATTTTTTGGCATTTCATGGGCCCAATTATCCACTTCCATATTGTCCTTTCAATCTGCAAAAGGTTAAAAACTTGAAATTTTGCCTACCTATTTCATCGACTTCAGGCTGGCTAGTACCAGGTCATTATTGACCGTGACATGTTAGGAGCCTTGTGCCACCTGTCCTTAACCCTCTGTTATAGCTTCACATTATATGCTTATGATCTGAAATGAACTAGAAATATTGTTAAAGTTATCCATTGTTGGTGGAATGCTCTATATTTGAAGGTACTTTCATAAGAAGGTTCATTGTCAATGGAAACTGTGTGAGGAATATACTAGAGAATCCATGATGAGTAATGGCAATAGAGGAGAATGGTGAAGGATCAATCTCACAATCATTGCCAGATAATGTGATAGAGATAATAGTGGCCTTACTTTCTATCTCAGATGTTCCCAAAGTGGCTCTCGTTGCAAGCAATGGCATTCCTTAATTGCTTCCAGTCCAATTCGTAGAGAGCTCTCCCATTCCCTTCACAACTGCAAACCCTAGCTATTTCTTTTGGGAGGAAACAAAAGATGAGGTGCAGGGTTCGATCCTATGGCCCACAGATGGATCGATCTGCCGCCCTCCAGCCTTGATCCCAGCGAACAAGACGCGGTCATTAGGGAAGGAAACAGATTAATGTTTTCTGTTGCCGATGCCCACTTAAAATTCACAGATGGTTTCTTAAACCCGCAAAAATGGCGAGAGAGTATTGCAGTTATGTGGGTGTGGTGACAGAATCCACTTATTTGCTATGATCGAGGAAAATTGATTAGGATTGGGGGAGTTCATGAGTTGGAAGAAAATCCATTGAGCGTGGAGATGCTTCACTTGAAATCAGGGGGTGGGAAATTTGTGATCCATTGCCAGGGGAATTTAGAAAAAGCGCTTCATCCACCTGGCTTTCTTTGGCCGTCTTTAATGGAAAAATGGAAGGGAGATTGTTGTTAGGCCAATTAGGTTAGGCTTAAAGATAACACGCTAAGCTTTGACCGCTTAGGTTGCATGTGGGGCCCTCTTAACATCCCGTTTCTGTTCTGTTTTCTGTTGCACTCCTCTACTTTGCATGGTAACTGTCACTGTGATGGTTAAGTTTTCATTTCAATTTTGAATCTACACTATGAAGGCCATTTGGTGGATGGCGGTCAATTTAATTTTTTCAAACTAACTCCCGCCCACCCATGCATTGCTCAAATTCCTGCACTACAAATCTTATGCACTGTTTAACTACATGCAAAATACAGGTCTCCAAACGTAGTCATACTGTTTACATTTGCCAGCATAATCCTAGCTGGTGCCAAAATGGGAGCTTTGGAACAAAGAATCTGTTATACAACAACGAGTTTAGGAAATTTGTCAGATGGTGTAGTTGGAAATGCTCTGGAAGACATGTATGAAAAATGTAGAAGTAAAGACAAGTAGGTACATGAATTGTTTGACTGAATTCCTAAGACATGTACTCTTATGGAATCCTACGATTGCAAGATATGCATAAAACGGTTTGTTGAAAATATTTAGAAACTTTCAAGAAAATGCAATGGCAAGTGTAAAGCCAGAATCCTCAACCTTGCAAGCACCCTCCCTACCTGTGCTGAAATGGGAGCTTTGGAACCGCTATGCACACCCATCATAGGATTAAGGATGGATGAATTTTGTCAGATGTTGTAGTTGCAACTGCATTGGTAGACATGTATGCAGAATGTGGAAGCATAGAAAAACAACGTGAACTGTTTGATAGAATGCCTCAAAGAAATGTGTTCTTAGGGAATACCCTAATTGCAGGATATTCATAAAATGGATTTATTGAAAAGGATTTTTAAACTTTCAAGCAATTGCAATTGGCGACTGTAAAGCCAAACTCTACAAATTTTTCCAGCGTCCTCGCTTCCTGTGTCGAATGGAGGCTTAGGAATAGGGTATGGACATACACAAAGCATAAAGGATAGGAGGATTTTGTGAGATGTTGTAATTACAGCTACTCTGGTAGACACCCTAACATTTATCATTATGATGTTAGTTATACCTATTCTTGGTGCCTGCAGATCACATATTGATATAGGTTTAGGAGTATTTATAGTGACCTTGCTTTTTTATTTGGATCCTAAAAATGGTGTTACTTATATTTTTCTCTCAAACATCTATGTCGGCATGGGCAGGAGGTGCGAGGCTCAAATGGTAAGGAGATTGATAAATGATAAATAATTAAAGAGATCCCTGGATGTAGTTGGATTGAAAGTCATAAAATGCTATGTGCGTTTTTTAGGGGATAGATCACATCCACAAACACACAAGATCTATGCAAAATTGGAGAGATTGGCTTTGGAGATGAAGGCAGCAAGGTATTTTCCATATTCAAGATATTTACTTAGTGATTTGGAAAAGGAAGGAAATAATTATTCTATGTCATTATAGTGAAAAGTTGGCAATTTCTTTTGGTTTGTTAGATACATTCTTAGAATCTTCGATATGTATTGATTGTCACACAATAACAAAATTTATCTCCAATATTGTTGCATGAGAAATTGTTGTGAGAGATTGTAACTATTTCTATCATTTTAAATAGGTAGAATGTTCTTGTGGATATTATTGGTGACGCTAAATGAAGTGATT
>VDFB02183626.1:0-13895 GCA_007258455.2 Sequoia sempervirens
TAACTTGATATTGTGTATAAAAGGTTTAAGTTATGAATGTTAAGTGATATTGTGAAATTATTCTATGGTAATTTAATGTTATGAATGCTATATAATATAAAGAAAAATATTTCTAATATATTTTTAATGCATCTTTATATTTTATAAACAAATATCTAAAATAAAAATCTGATTGTAAAAAAAATACAACTTAATGAGTGAACATACAATTAAAGTTAAAAGTGAAATTATAAAACAAATTATAGATTTATTTTATTTTTCTTTTATAAATATAATTTTTAGTTCCTGCAAGGGAACTATAGGCACCACTAGAATTTAACTAGTTATTAATAACTCTCACTTTAACCAATGAGAACTTGAATAATTTTTCTATTTGAATTTTTTCAATCTATTATTAACAAAATATATTTCAAAAATTAATTCTCTTGAATCTAATTGGTACACAATTTTCACCCGATATAAGCGATTTTGGCGCTTCCATTGCTTCCATTAACGATTATTATGGAATGGTGGGTAATCCTTCATAGTAACAAATCATACTTAGTATTTATCTATTAATCTTATCACTTGTATAATCCTACATTGTAACAATTCATACTTAGTATTCATCTATTAATCTTATATATATTGTAACAAATCATACTTCATATTAATTTAAAATATTTTTAAATTAAAATAGTTAAATTATATTGATATTAATATTTTTAATTTTTAAGAAGATTATAATTTAATCAACAAATTTATATTTAAATTTTAGTCTTTTTTTAATAACTTAATTTTTAGATGTTATGGCTAATCTTATCATTCAACCTATTCATTAAATTTATACTTATATTTTACATTTTAAAATATTTATTTTATATATAATTTGGATTTTTTTTAGCATTCTTTTAGATTACTGTTATAAATTGACTATTCTTTTCATTGTTTTAATAAAAAAGAGTTAAATTTTTAATAAATAATATTTTTTAAAATAATAATTTCTACATTCTTAATACATAAAAAATGTAAATGCTAATATAATAATTAAAGTTTTTCAATTTACCAATTAAAGGTATATATTTTTAGTTTCTATAAGATGCAGTTTGACTGAATGACTTTCCAATTTTACAAAGTAAGACTTTTTATCTCTTTTTTCATTATTTTAGGTTAGTGGTATACATGGAAATTATTTTTATTATTTTAATTATATTTTGATATTTTTAAATTAATTAGAATTTGAGCTATTATGCTATACTATCATATTTATTTATTTTATTAGGAATTTTAATAGTCACTATTTAATAAGTGAAAAAAATATGTTGCTATAAGTAGGATGTTTTCCAATTTTATAAGTGTGAATAATTCATGTATTGATCTTTACCTTTCTTTTAATATAAACAAACTCATCATTATAATAATTAGGTTTTCCAATTTTTACAAAGTAAGACTTTTTATTTATTTATTTATTTATTTATTTATTTTTTTGCATAGCATTTGACTCTTGATATAATTTAATTTTAAATGGTTTTGTTTTAGAAAAAGCATAGACACCTCAACCCACAAAACAACTAAACAACTAAAAGGAGAAACACAAGCATAAACAAAGAGATTGAAAGACAGATGGGAAACAGCCTAACACAAACAAAGCACAGAAGAAAAATATAAACCACAAAAAAAATTGTTAGCCTTACCATCCAACCTATAATTTATAAATTTCTAGCCCCCAAAAAATTGTTACTATAGATAGTATATATTTTTATTTGTTAAATATTTTTATCTCTTAGTTTTCATTTTCCCTACATACTATTTGACTAGCAATATAAATGCTTTAACTTAGTGTACACATCATTTTATTGAAATATATTTTATTAAAATTTTATGTTGGTTTCATTCTTAGTTTTGATATTTCCAAAAGAACAATTGTTTAAGACATCCACTATAATAATTAAGTTTAAAATTTCTCAACTCCTTTAATTTTTTTATTATCTTATATTTTAATTATTAATATAAATAATTTTAATTTTGACAAATTTTCCTTCTTTAATCAATATTTTATTTGTGACTTAATTTATTCAATCTTTCTTTAATACTTACTTTTTTTGGTTAGTAAAATAAAAAATATTATCTCTCTATGTATCAATGAATTATGGTTAATGTAAGCATGCAAAGTCAAAATAATAAAATAGGGAAAATAGAAATGTAAGTCTAAACTCTAAAGAAACAAATTACCACATTTCATTAGATTTTTTATATTTTTAAAACATTCTAAAATTTATATTTATATATTTTTAATATTTATGTTTTTATTTGAAATTTAAATAGTCATTTCATGAAAAAATAGTGTTATAAGTAGCATATTGTTTTATTTTTTATAATTTTGAATAACATATTTTCTCTTAATTTTTGTCTCCTATCTTACCAATATAAATCATTTAACTTAGGTTGTCTATTTTTATATTTTCCATTCTATTAAATTCAAATATATAAAATAATCTAATAATAAATTCAAATAAATAATACATTTTTAATATATTATATTATTAATTTAATAATATATTATAATATATAGACTATATAATACATATGTAACATATATAATATATAATATATAATTTTAACATCATTATAATATTATAATATATATACAATATATATGTAACATATATACCATCTAAAATATAATTTAAAATATTACAACTAAAGTTATAACAACAAATACAATCCTTAACTTAATCATTTGTTCTTCTTACACAAGAGTCCCACCTCATCAATAATTTCGTTTCTAACTTCACTGCCCTACAACTTTTGTTTTATTTGTCGTCCGCATAGTAATGCCTACTTCTCCTTTTAATGAATGTTTTATTTTGCAAGGGTTGATTTAGTGCTGCCATTGATCTATTTCCTGCAGATATCAATGGTGCCCGCCATCCCGTGATCGGGAATTCAAGGATCGCGAAATCACGGGTGGGCGCCACGTGTCCTATCCGGGGGATCAAATTTGAGCTATTGCTGACCAACTAGCATTTGATCTGAGCCATTCCCCACCATCCTGCGATGGTGCTTGGGTTGATTGCAAAATCACAGGCAGGCGCCACTTGTCTCATCCGATGAAGCCTAGAGAGTAAAGGAAACACCAGCCAACTTTAAATGTATTAAGGGGTGGATTACTAAAGTGTTCTCGAGATGCACATGTTCTAAATCCACAGATATGTTATAATCTCACTGGAAAAGCTGCTCGAAGGTTAACGACATGGCTGGAAACTGTGTTAAAGGAACGAGATCAATGACGCCCACTATCCCGTGATCAGCGATTACAGGGATCGCGATATCATAGGCGGGTGCCACGTGCCCTTCATAAAGGATGAAATCTACGTGACCATTGATGAGCTGTCTCTTCAAGATTGACGGTGCCCGCCATCCCGCGGTTAGGAATTTTGGGATCGCGATGTTGCGGGTGCCTGCCACGTGTCTCATGCAATGAAGCCTAAGGAGTGAAGAAAGTGTTCACCGCTTTTAAATGTATTATGGAGCGGATTACTAATGCGCTTGTAAGATGCCCGTGTTTTATTTCAACGCAGATGTTATGATTTTAAGGGAAAAGTTTTTTCGACAGTTAAAGGAAAGGATGTCGACCATTTTTGAAGGAGCAGGCTTTATGGTAAAAAGATCGATGGTCCCCGCCATCCCGCGATGATAAATCAAAGGATTGCGATATCGCGGGCAACCGCCACGTGGCATTCCTTTGTGGCATATGACATAGTGGGCCCCTTTATTGCCATGTTGGCGATTATGTAAGCCTATTTTGAAGATGGCCGTCGATGATTTGATCAAACTGGAGGATCAACGACTCAAATTTGAATTTGTATAAAATTATGGTTGGAGCCATTCGTGCGGCCCGCGAGTGAGTTTTAATGGCGGATGAGACATCCACTAGCAGAATTTGATCGACATAAAATCAATTTACTCATCTCATTTGTATCACAAAGCATCCAAGTATTTCATGAAAACAGTTTCAGAGCCAAAGGTGAAATTGCGAACAGCTGCTGCTAGAAATTGGAGTTTGTGTGAAAAAAGCCGTGAGTTAATTTTCTCTGTTTTCCAGTCAGCTTGTACCTAAATTTGGGAAAGCGGGGGGGTCTGCTATGCTTGTTACTAAGTTCATTAAAATCTTTTGTTAGGGCTATTGTTTAATCATAAATTATGAGGAATTGCAGTATTTTTACTCTGTAATTTCCTATCTCTGCTTAGTCATAGCCACTTCAAGTGTAACATTGTAGTGAGGCCCTAGTTTGTCTAAAATGGCACCAACCAAGTAGCACTCTGGCCAAATTGAGTATTTTAAAAGAAACTTGTACGATGATTTCCTAGATCAATTTCCATTATCAAAAAATGACAGAAGGAAAGGTTTGGTGTTGATGCGAAGGAAAATCCTAGGGGAGGGGTTGGTGTGTAATAATTCCAACATTACTGATGCTAGGGTTCCACTCACAGGCTTACAAATGTTCAGATTATGGTATGGACAGAGGAATTTGCCTCATCCCTTTTCAAATGGATGGAGGTACGACATGGGAAAGCTGGTTGTTCCAAATGTGTTACATGATGTGGACTTACTTAGAGCAGTGGCCATAAGATATGACCCTATCACACAGGTAATTAGAGATAATGATGGAGGGGTTCTATTGGAAATTAACAAAGATGTTATCCAACAAAATTTTGATTTGAGTGAGCCAAGTGATGACTTGGTTCCTATTAATCTTGAAGAAATGAAGGAGTATGTAAAATTGAAATCTCTTGTTAGGGTTAAGCTGCTTCCACCTCATCTGGTTAAGGCAGGGGATTCATAATTTCACATCAGCCCTAGTGACCAGGAACCTTTTAGATTGAATTGTTTTGGAAAGCCTTTCCTGGCTACTTTCTATTCACTATGTCAGATTTTGGGTTTCAGCCTTGGTGCAATAATGCCGATTGCATACATGTTTATGGGGGTGCAAATACAATACCCTAACTTCTCTGTAACATATGACTTCGCTTCTTTTTTGGTGGAGAGGATAGATGAAGGACTGTTGAAGTTGCAGAATGGTGATACTAGTACTCAATTCTTTTGGTATTTCATGTTGATGCATATGTTCTTGTTTAGGTATGTTGATTTCTTTGCAGAGAAAATGAACTTAAGACAATCAGTTAATGGAGAAAGATTGCTAGTACAGATATGGGCTGTAGATTTGTCCTGTAATAAGGAAAGCACCAGTTATGTGCAATTTGATAATTGTTTTACTGCAAGATTGAGGGCTAGATTGATGGTAAATATACCTAGGATCCCTCAGGAACTGCATGATTTCCTTCGGCCGAAGGAGAGGAAACCAAAATTGAGGGTTTTACATAACTGGGGTGACATTATCCCATGTCCAGTCAGCACTGTCCTAAGAATATATGGATTTCAGGGAACCCCTCACATACTGCCATACAATGTGCCACCAAAACTAGGGTTTGTAGAAGTTATGTGGCAGATGGGGTGTATTCATGAAGATAACCTAACTGGAAAGGGGAAGGGAACATTATTCCCTGATTATATAGTAGTGTCTGACTTTACATTTTCAAAGGGAGGCTGGACACATTTTGACAAATTCTTTGTTGATTACTATATGAGATTTGGTCTAAGGCGACAACATGATCCTGAAGGTTTCTTTGCTCTTTTCAAACAAAGAATAAAAGGTGTGATTGCACATAGGTTCATTTCCACGAGGACTGTCGGGAATGAATTTGATTTAAATAGGCGAAATTGAACAAGGAAAGTGAATAAGCATAGTAAGCTACTGGATATTGTGCATGAAATGGATCCGATGTATGATCCATTGATGGAATTCACTCCATACAACAAGAGAATTGATTTTTTAATAAAGAATTTCAAGGAGATAATGGACAACTTGACAACCAAAAAGATAAATTTAAGGCTAAGTCTGGATATGCAAGGAAAAAGTGATATGCCAATTGAAACAAGGCCTGTATGTCAGCCTACAGAAGGGCGACCCATCTATAGGAGGAAAAGGGATACTGGCAGTGATGAGGAAGAAGTAGACAGAAAAGGGAAGAGAATAATGAAGGTGCCTTCACAACTAGGCCCAAAATTCAAAGTACCTAGGGCTATCAAAATCATTGAATTAAAATATTCACCACAGTGTAGTCCCCCATCACCACCACGAGCCAAGCCCTAAGAGGCAGAGCTGATCAACGTGCACAGGATCCATAGATGAAATTATTATTCTTGATCAAGACATGCGAGGGTTGGTATACCGTCCCCTCTAGGTCATTTGAATTGGTTCTATCGATTTGGATATGGGGTAAGAGTGTGCATGTATGCAAGAATGGAGGCTTGCAAGGAGTTCTTAGATGACAATGCATTTGTAAAGACTCACGTATTCTTGCAATTGGCATGGAGGATGAAATTTGAGGGAATACAAAAATCATCACAAGGAGAGAAAGAGAACTAAGGCTGTGAGGTTAGATCGGGGAGAATGATAGAAGAAGTGAAAGTTAAAGACTAATGGAAGGGACAGAAAAACATCACTCTGATGAAAAGGAATACAACTAAAGATAAATTTGGTGTTTTCGGTTACGAATGGGACATCCGCAGAGATGTGAAGTGGCTTTTCAGTGCTATTATGAGAAGTCAAGGTCGCTTTTTCAAGATTACGGAAAGTAAAGACAACATTACAAAACTACGCTTGGCCGGTGAAGAATATGAGACCTTGGCAATTTGGGCATTGGCTCCACAAGGAAGAAAGCCAGACATTGCTGATATTAATCCAAATTTAAAAGGAGGATTAATAATAAAGAGGGCTTCAAAGACTACAACAACCGAAGCCACTAGTTTAACTATGAATATGGCTAAGTTGGCTCAAAAGACTGCTGAAAGGGAGGAGGCTGAAAGAAAGAGCCTAACAGAGAAGTATAACATTTTAGTTGAAGAATATAGTAAAATGCAACAGAGGAATGTTGAGCTGCAAACTAAAGTAGAAAGGTTCAAGTATAGACATACTGGGGAAACATCCAATGCTCCACGAACCAGCACATCACCTCCCACAGCAAGGTCAATGCCTCCTGCTTCTCCAAATGTTTCTACACCAGGGTCTCCCATTCAAAATCCTTCTCTTACCCCTCCTCTAGAGCAAGTCGATGAACAAATAGAGTGCTCTGTTGATCAAACAAACAGGAAGCTCATGCAGGAAATTGATCAATTACAACAATCACTAAGGGTAAAAGAGGAGGGTTTTCTTTCAAAAGAAAAAGAAATTGTTACTCTTGTTTTGGAGCATTTAAATGAAAAGGTGGATAATAAACTACCCTCTATACATTCTTTGTATTCTTTGCTATCTGAAGTAATAAATAATATTGATAGGGATAAAGAGATAGTGATTCCAATAATTCAAAATTGGATCCCTAGGGAAAATAATCTAGATGTTATGACTAAAGCCTCAAGGTTTGATGCAAATAATAGGCCCCAATCATTGAAGCCTACTTATATATTAGTTAAATCATTGCAAAGTTTTCCAGACCTTACGGATGATCTAGCCCGAGGAAGATTAGGGAGTTGGTAAAGAACTTCAATGATTGGGGGTGTACACTTGTTACACAGTGATATAAGCTGATGAAGGAAAATCAGAACACTCCAACAATGGTAGGATCAAGCAAGGTCATAAATAATAAAATTAAAGTAATTTGTGATGACTCGGATTATGATTTGTTGGTGAATTGTATGGATAAGATTATTGGTACCGACTCATTTTTGGAATCTTTTGAAAGAGATGCTAATCAGGTAGCGGTAAAGTATTTGCCTTATAGTACAAAGGTAAAAGAGGTGATTGATTTTGACTGGCCAAGTGATGAAGAATACCAGAGGTGGGTGGCTAAGTATTTGAATGATGATGAGTAAAAAGAGTGGGCTACCGATAGGTGGCAAATCAGATGTTGCGGTTACAACGTTTCCATTTTTGTATGGATGACTTTCTTGGCGTGGGTTTTGCATGGTTTTTTGTTATTGCATCAACCTTCCTCTGCCGACATGATGAACGAGAATATGCTCCAATATGATTGTTGTTGTAACGATTTTTGAACAAGAATATTTTTCAAGGTGGTGGCTGTTGTAACAAATTTGGAATATCACCCGGGTGCTCAATTGACTAGTGGCGAGGTGTACTTTTGGCCCGGTGCTTGTTTTCTCCTTCATTTTCTATAAGAAGGATTTCAAGGCCAGAAGTACGGGTTAGCAAGTTAGATAACTTTTGTAGAGTCTAGGTGAAGTTGCAGAGCGAATTGTAAAGTCCGATGGTTTTAGAGAAATGCAATTTAGGTTTTGAGTCATTATGTAACAGGTTTTGAGTTCATAGAGATTTAATGTTGTATAACAGTACTAGCATTTGAGTTGAAATGAAAATTCGAGCTCATGTCTCTCCATTGTACATGCATATGTAAACTTTGAATGAAATAACTAAGGGTTGTTTTATCTATCTCACTGTTGTGGTGTGTATGATTCTATTTTACCTTTAATGCAAGGAATTAATCAAAATGCTTGAATGGGATTATAGATGGATATGTGATGTATAAGGATTTGATAAGTAGTCCTAGGTTAGAATGCACACTGATGAAATTGTAATGCAATATTGTCAGTGATCTTATATGCGATGTATTAAATCTATTATAAACCTATAGATGCTTATGAATTTGACTCTTGCATTGGATATATGGCACTGATCTAAGTTGTAATTATTCGTGTAGTTCAGTATTTGTTTGTCTTTTCCTAGAGCTTGCTACAAATTTCAAATCATTGACTATCTTATACAATGGATTGTGTTTAGTTATCTCATGCTCCAGATAATTGATATTGTCTATGAACAGCCAATTCTAGTTGATATTATCTTATCGTGTTGAGCTATTAAGTGAGATCATCTGCTATTGTTAATGTTGTATATAATAATGGTGCAGAGGTTGTAAACTCATTAAGGGATCACCCTCCGAGTCTTACTTGAGCCTGAGCCGAGGCTTTTAAAGTCCTGGATTGGTTGGTCTGGTCGCCCGAGCTACCTTGATTGGAATTGGAAATTCCATAGGTAGATTAGAAGACAAACCTAGTTACATTGTAAAAGAACCAACATACACGTCAACCACTGAACAACCACCTGTACAACTAAATTTTTAATCTTTTATGATCACATGAAACATAAAACACACTAATTTCAAGGTTGTTAACATCACTATTGAATTTTTTTAATTTTTTGACCTTTCAAACATTAAAAAGTACATCATTAAATTAATTATGTAATGGAATAAAAATTAAAAACATCATGAATTAATTATGTAACCACATAAGTCAAATATAATTATATCAAGAAATTAATATCAAATAGATAATATAATGAAGTAACTTATACATTTCAATGTCATTGATCTTCTTCTTCATCCAACTCTTTGTCTGTATCATCCAATCTAGATTCAACATTGTAAGGATTGGTCATATCATCATCATCTTCATCAATATCAGTTTCGATAATGTCATAGTCCACATAGATGTCATCTTCATGAACATTAACTCCTACATCATCATCATCTAGTTCCTCCTCTTCGACATCTTCGTCAGGGACATCATCAACTAACCATTGATCTTGATCATCATCTACATCATCTTCGAGTTCTTCGGTATCTTCTTCTTCCACCGCATTATACTTTACCGGCCTTCCGCTTGGATCATGCCTAACAACAAATGACCAACCTGGTTTACTTGGAACCTCTGAGTAAAATACCTGCTCACACCGGCTTGGAAGAACATAGGGCTCATTTCCAGCTCGCTCAATCAACCTTGTATTAACCATGTTAAATCCATTATCATGTTCAATAACAGTTCTGTCAAGATCATTTTCATTCAATCGTAGCCTATACCATAGGATGACGAACAAAATTAATCTGAAGGACTTAAAGTCACACTCAAGTATATCATCCAAAATCCCATAGTATCGATTGTCTAAGACTTCTGGATGTATGTCGCTTCTAGATGAAACATTAGTGCCTAAAGAAGACTACAGTTATACGAGAATCACAAGTTTCTTCATGTCATCAACATTTTGATTCAAAATTTACAACCATTGCACCACATAGCCTTGTGGTGTTTCACACAATATGTCAAACATGTAAAAATTATTGCAATGCTCGTTGGATTGATAAACATATTTATTCTTGGCGAATGTATGCAAAACAATCTCAAGATATATATACATCAATATACTTGAAAATAATTAAATAATATGGGTGATTAATATATTTATACGTACCTGTTTATCTCTTAAACCATATGCTAAATCAATTTTCCTTTGTGTAACATTGGAATCTCCATTACGATGAGCTTCTTTAACCAATGAAGCCACACCTTTATGGTAAATGTCGCGACAGTTGACGCTCGTTCAATACATACCATCATCAATCCAAGATTGTTGACATACAGATGCAGGTGCATCCACTCTCAACCAAGCTGTACCAAAATAAATTGAAATTCACAATCGGCGTATAATTGGTTAAATGTCTACATAGTACCACGACCTTAATTTATAATTGATGTATATTGAAGATTAAAATTAAATAAGTACAATATACATAAAATAGCAAAATGCATTCCAATTAATCTCCATGATCATCTTATAATTACCTCACTTTCCTCAATCTACCTTTCCCCAACAGGTACTCCCCTTCGAATTTGTTAATGGAGTTGGGATCCCAAATGCGATCTAAATGGATCTTTTTTGCAAACTTAGGAAGATATTCACTAATGTACACCATGGTCTGGTATACCATATATCCCTCCACCATAGAACCCTTAGGATGTGCTCTTTGTCTAATCAAAGCCTTCAAAAATTTCAAGTGCCTCTCAACCATCCACATTGACCTTGTGTGTACAGGTCCACACAATTCAATCTCCTCAACTTGGTGTATGAGGTAGTGTTCTTGTGCATTGAAAAATGTTGAAGCTAGACACTTTTGCATTTCACACATTAGACGAGGAATTTTTCTCTTATAATAATTTATATCTTCTTTATGGATTTCTTTAGATGATAGCCATCTACAAGTGATTCAAGGCACAAATATATTAACGATATTTAACAAAATATACAATATATTACATAACAAGTAAAACAAATGATGAATTATAAGATGTATGCAACAATTGAACAAATCTACTTCTTACCTCATGTATTTTCCAGATCGTATATAACTTGCTTCACATTCTTGTCAAAAGTTGTCTATGAGAGATAAAGGTAGAGCGTCTTTGCAACAATTATAAAATGATCTATTCATTATTTTTCAAAGTAGTAAACACAATACGAAAAGGTACATGCATTATACAAAGAGTGTATATATTATACCAGAATAATTACGCTTAATGAAGGTATGCCCAATCGTAGTTTTCATCTCATTAGAATTCTTGCTTTTCTTTGTTATTATATTGTTTTATGTTAGCGGCAAATCCTATGGAAAATTAATTTTTGTATAGCTTCTTTTAGCATTGCTTTCTTTGCTCACATTAATAATATGAAGGGAACTTATATTAATTTGGTCTCCATCACTATTCAATTCAATGACATTTTTGTTGCATGATTAAGCTTCTGAATGTCACTACAAATTTTACAAATTTTTTCTTTGTCATACCTTCCATCAATATTTTCCATAACGTTTTTTTATATTCTTCGATGCATTGTATCAAACAAATGAAATTTGTAACTACTCATATTGGGGCAACCTACTATAAATTATGCAGGATAACTTTTAAGTCCTTGGAAGCCGACCATTAATGCGCTTGACGACCTTCATGAAGCATATAAGTTAAACAAATTAACAACAACAACCATTGTCAATTACAAGATGAGTAAACACAACACAATATAAAAATATAAATTCAAAACATATCATATATGATAGATAAACAATTTGATCTGATGTATAACCTTGACGATTGATTCTATTATATTCCAACTTCCATAGGTGAGGTGACATTCTTAGTGGTTTTGATGTAGTCTCCTCTTTCCCATTGAAAAGATGTTTTTCAGTAGTTCGATACTTATGATTTCTATGGAGGAAGTGCCTATACTCATCAAACACCTGCTTTCCTAAACTTGTTGAGCGGCGAGATTTCATCTTTGGACCACAAATTGGACATGCAAATTTTCCCTTTGTTTGAAGACGTGAAAGATCATATATAATTGGATTAAATATGTCAATTTTTTATAATTATATATAATGAATAGATTATTTTAAAAACATTCATGATATCTACTTCATCAAATTAAATATTGTTAAAGTGTAGTCGAACGTTATAACATGCCACAAAAATGTGTTAGCCCTGGGGCATCATGAATTGTCCATACAAGCATTGTATGGAATTGAAATTGTCTTTGTCCTATTGGTCTGGAGACGTCATACATAGTGACGCCATTCCATAACTTTAGTAATTCGTCGATAAGAGGCTCGATATATACATTCATATCTTTCACCTAGTACTTACCTAGTTGAATGAACATAATCATTACATAATTATTATAACCATTTTACTGCAATATATATAAATTAATGTACATGACTATTGAATGAAAAAAATATAAGTCATTATGCAACAAATAAGACAAATGAGGTGCTACTACGTTAAAGAAAATTGATGTAAAAAAATACCTGGAACAATCATTGACAACATTATGTGCTCCCTCTTTATTGACATCCATGGAGGAATGTTATTGTTGATAACAAAAATAGGCCACACTGAGTAAATAGATCATAGCTCTCCAAATAGATTGACACCGTCCGCTCCCAATGAAAGCTTGAGATTACGAGGTTCTTCTTTAAAGTGTGGCCATTTTTCCTTCATGTCCCTAAATGTAGAACCATCTGCAGGCATTCGAAGAATGTCATCTCCACTTCTATTACTGGCATAATCCATCAATTGTGCTAAGCTTTGCATTGCCTAATTAATCATTGCATCACGTGGAATAATGGGAATATAACAAAGAACCTTGTGAGACACCTTTTTGTTATGATCTATTTGATATCTGGTATGACATTTCGGGCATTCTGTTGCAAATTCATGTTGTTTATGATATATAATATGATCATTAGGACATGCATCTATTGCTTGATACTCCATTCCGATATCTTTCATAATGGCACATAAATCTCGGTATGAGCGAGGTAAAATATTTGATGGTGGTAACAAAAATTCACCAATCAATCTACAACAAAAAATAATTTGTTCATATAAAGAATATTATTGGTACATATTTCATCCTTTATTTACTAGTGATGAACTAACAACAATTAAAAAAGATGAAAAAAGATGACATATATGACATACCTTAACATCAGGTGAGATTGCTATGTTTGATAAAGCATTCACTTAACCTTAAAGTTCAACAACAACAATACAACGAGAGTTGTTTGAGCCCAGCCTACATATAGGGGCTCATTATGCCTTGTCAGAGTCTGAGTAAATCATGAACATCATCAAGTCATCTTGATCATCATGATCGACTCTGCCCACTAAATGTATGGATCGATAATATTAGTACCATCATCTTCAATTGTGTTTTACGGTGCGTGATCATCTTCTTCCATAAGAACATTAACTTCATTTTCGTATTCATAGCTCTATGTTCATCCACTTACCCAAACCACATTCTCCAAGGTTTGTGATAATCCATATCATGCCCTGGGCACTTACCTTTATAATAATGATAGACACAAATAAACCAAAGTCATGATCAAGTGATTATATATATATATATATATATATATAATGTTAAAATGATATAAACATTTACACATTCAATCAATATAAACGCATATAATGAACAACTTACCAATGGATGATAATCATACCCCCTTCA
>VDFB02183627.1:0-16860 GCA_007258455.2 Sequoia sempervirens
ATGTTTATTATTCATTTCCATTTAATAAAATTAAAAGACTAGGAAGACATTGTGAATTTTGGAAAATAGTTAACCAATGAATTGCATATCCGATGATTGCAATTATACATATTCTTGATTGCAAAAGTAACATGTTTTTATGCAATTGGAGAGGGAGGCAAAGATCTATATAGCTGCAAATATAGTTGATTGTTGAACAAGGAACTACATGATTAGATTCTTGTATCATTCTTCCCCTTTGTTTGCAATGAATTCAGTGAACAATAAATGAAATGCTAATGCTTACCAATTTAATGGCAAAAAATTAAGCTATTGAGATAATTTTTGAAAAGAAACTTTATAGCTCCTTCGATATTCAAGGGCCTCACAGACTTAGGAACACATAAACAAGTGAGTATAGTGAATGGCATGGTACATAATTCATAAGCATGAAACTATTTTATGGCCAAAAGAAAGTTACTTTTGCAATGAGAGTTATGCATAATTACAAGCATGTCATATGTAGTCCATGTGCAATGTTTTGCTTCATACATTGACCAGATTATATAATTTAAGTATATTTGCTCTCATTTGCTTGTAAGAAAATTTGATTGATGTGTTACGCCAAACATTCTATATGAATTGTGTATGACATGGTTGCAATAATGCATATCTCTAGCTACAGGATTAGTGCAATTAGTTAACTAAAAAGGTTGTTTATTTATGAGCATAAATTGGACAATTTCAAACACTTGGCATAATTTTGCACACGTTCGAAGAATCAAGTATATTTGTACATGAAAAGTTATTATGAATGTTATGCTCAATGCATGTTCAATGCATTAAATGAAAATTGTGCAAGATGAGTTGCAAGCCTAGTTGGTATGGAAGCAATGAATACATAGTTTATTCATGAAACGTGAGGCATGTGCTTGGTTTTTTTCTGCTTATTCTCATTTGTTTACTATTTCTTGAAACGCTTGTATGTTTTTGTTGTTGCTACATAAAGCAATATTGTTTTAGATCTTTGAGCAAGGTCTTTTTTGCTGTGGAGGCATGCAATACATTAACTATTGATTGATTTCTTTAATAGGCATTAAGGTACCAACAAATTTTATAAAATTTGGATTTAATAACTAGATATTTGCAACAAAAAAAATTGTGTCGTTCTATATGGATTATTTGCTTAAAGGAAAATGAATGGTAGACCTGCTTGAAGGAATAGAAAAAGATATAAATGATAATTTTAAAACATTCCCATATACATATGTTCACCATTAACAGACTATGAGGTATTGGAATTTCTTTATACTACTAGCCTCAGCATGTGTTTCTGAAGGCACTTTTCCATGTGATTTCATTTCCCTATAGCATCACTTTAACAGATTGGCACCAATTTGTTTTCGTGGCACTCTTCAATGATGTAAGTTGATTAATATTTCAAAGGAAATTAAACCAAGGTCTTGTTCACTGTAGATCCATTGAATGCATTAACCATGTGTTAATTTATTGAATGCCTACTAGCCTATTAGAAAAGTTCATAGAATTTTGATTTAATGACTAAATGTTTGCAAAATTTTATTATGTTTGTCTATTTTTTTGCAAATTTTATCATGTGCTTCTTTGTTTCATGTTTATGAATAACATATTATATGTCATGAACCATTTTCATTTTTCTAGTTTGTCTCTATAACAGGCATCATTGCTTGCAATTAGAGACAGAGGAAAACATCTATATGGCTACAAATATACTTGGTTATTGAACAAGGAACTAAAGGTTAGATTCTTGTATCATTTTCCCCTTTTGTTTGCAATGAATTTAAAGTCTTCCAATGTGCCTAAATATTATGCCTTGGAAGAATTGTGAATGTAATAAGGGAGAAGCTTGGTTCAAGAATCTGACTTGCTGAATAGACAAATGAGCATAGTCAATGACATGTCTAATTCATAAACATGAAACTTTTTTTCCTACACGAGTAAATTACTATTGCAATTGTTCAATTTTCTTTTGAAATAGTTGCTTGGCGAATTAAATTATATTTTTAAAAAAATTATGTGTTTTTTCTATAATTGGGTTTTGAGGAAAACAATTTCAAGTTTGAAAATTATGTTTTATTTCTCTTTCTATTGGTTGGAGTACAACTATTGTTCATTTTTGTTTGAGTAGATTAGGAAAATAGGGGGACACTATATATAATGCAAAATATTCACTCCTAAAACATTGAATTGATGTTTAATCCATTAAGTGTAAAATGTTTAAGATGTGTTGAAGAGCTCCTGTGTATACAAGTAGTAAATGCATACTTAATTCTTGTTTGTTTATTATTTGTTGAAAAGGTTATATGTTTTTACCTCTCTATGTTGTTTATTCTAGGAACATTGCAATGGTGGTGAGCGGCTAGCCTATTTATTTGTCAAGCTCTATAATTACAAGTATTTCTTGTTGTTGCAAAGGCTAACAGGACAAATGGGTGCAGTGCATAACATATAAAATGCTATTCATAAACATGGTACACATAAGCACACAATGATTTTTTCTAGATGTTTAAGAGTTAAATCAAAACTGTAAAGGATTTGTTACTGAAAATTTGTTCTTTGCATTTGATATAGAATGCTTGTCAATGAATCAAATTCTATAATGTAAGCATTTATGTTTTTAATACTTTTTTAGATAGGCAAGTTTACCATTGCATCCGTTAAATTTTCTTTTCAATTAGTGGGTCCATTTTTCATTTTCCTTTAAGTAAGTTAGGAAAATAGGGGGACATTATATATTGTAGCAAACAAAGGGGAAAAATGATACAAGAATCTGACCTTCCAGTTCCTTGTTCAACAACCAACTATCTTTGCAGTCATATAGATCTTTTGTACCCATTTATCCCCCTAGCCCTTGTAACAACAACTAGTACCTCTAGGTTACAAGTATCATAAACAAATAGACAAACTGCTTACCACTAGTTCACTGTTCCTAGGATTGTCAACATAGAGAGCTAAAAACAGATAAGATTTTCAACAAACAATAAACAAATGAGAATTGGCACAAATAAAACCTACCACTCACCTAAGATACTAAACCAATGAATCCATGTTCAATGCATTGAATGCAAACTTTGCATAGTTAATTAATGAAATATGAGACAAGTGTTAATTTATGCTTATTATCATTTGTTTGTTGTTTGTTGACAAGCTTGTGTGTTCTTAGCTTTGGGTTGCCATCTTGGATGTTTGTTATTTTGTGCAGTGCTCAAATGAGGGAAGAGCCATAGGATCAATGTACTATTGATGACTAGCTAGTTAGTTTGTTTATCATACTTGATAACTAGAAGTATTGCTCACTGTTATAGGGAAAACTGAATGGTTTGACAAGCCCTTGTGAGATGTGAGTGCATTAAAAGAATTAAATATGTGTTTATTGCTTGAATGGCCATCAGTCTATCAGGAAAGCTCGCAGAGAAAATTGTGCAAGATGTGTTGGAGGACTGTTGGGTATAGAACCAGTGAATGCATAGTTAATTCATGAAATCTAAAGTGATTGTTGGGTTTTATTTGTGCTTGTTCTTGTTTGTATATTGTTTGTTAAAATGCTTGTGTCAGAATTGTGCTCTTCCATATTTTTTATTCTCTAAAAGTGCACTGCCCGTGGGTGACTTCACTGTGTGTTTATGATACTTGATAACTACAACACTTGAGAACATATTTTTTTGATTGAAAATTATTATTTATATCTTTAAATTATATTCTTTATATAGTAATGTGCATAGTGTTGGCAATAACATTTACATATTACATAATCAAAATTTCTAGTGACATTAGAGGTTACAACATTGAAGAGACTTCTTTTTCAGAAGGGCATTTAAGTATTAAACTATGTATCATTATACTTGACAAATTACCAATGTATGCAACATGGTTTAATACTAAAAGTTCTTTGGTGAAAAGCAGCCTCTGCAATGCATAGTATTATTTTCAGTTGTTTTCTTCAATTACGACTATTTTATGTTGTTCTAACCTTCTTTTTCTATGTGCTATTGCATTGAATGCTACTAGGTCTACTATTCATTTTTGTTTAAGTAAATTATGAAAATAGGACATTATATATTTTTGCAAATATTAAATCACTAAATGCAAATTGCACAAGCTTTGACATAGAATTGGTTGGCACGAAAGCAATGAATACATGATTAATTCACCAGGTCAATTATTGATTTGTGTTAAGATAATTAGAAGACTAAAAAGACATTATGAATTTTGGCAAATATTTAACCAATGAATTGCATATACGATGATTGCAATTATGCATATTAAGACCACACAAACTTCTTAACAAACAATAAAGAAACGAGAATAAGCACAAACCACAACTTAAGACATTAAAAATTTTCACAAGTATTTAATAAATGAATTGAATATCCCATGATTGCAATTATGCATATTCCTCATTGCAAAAGTAACATGCTTCTCGGAAAAAAATAGTCTCATGTTTATCAACTACAAGGCATGTCATTCACTATGTTACGATGCATCACAAATATCTCGAACATTTATCATCTACTTCTATTTTGCTAACTTGCTAACAAGCAAAGAAATACTAGGGGCACATGACATAATTTGGGGAAAAATAGACTGTCAAGATAATTTTTGGCAAACAATAAAAAATTTAATACAAATTTTCTAGGCTTTGCTAATATGCTATTAGCCACTCTAGCAATGAATGCATAGTCAATGCATTGAATGCCTCAATAGTTGACAAGGACTTTCTCAAAGCACCTAGTTGCTCAAAGCTATCGAGAATAGCAGACATTGAAGAAAACAACACAAAGCTAAAAACATACAAGCTTATGAACAAATAATAAATGAACAAGAATAAGCACAAATAAAACCTACCACTCGCCTAATATTTCATTAATTAACTATGCATTCATTGCTTGTCTACCCATCAACTGCTTAGCACATTTCAAAAAGCTTGCATTTAATACATTGAACATGCATTGACTGCTTTGTGCAAAAAGTAGTTTCATGTTTTATGAACTCCATGGCATCTGATTAACTATGCCCATTTGTCTATTTGGAAAGTCATATTCTTGAACCAACATTCTACTTTATTTTTCACAACTCTTCCAATACATAGTTGTTCCACATATTGGAAAGTCATGTTTCTTGATGCACTTTCTAATCTTGTTTCTCTACTAGAAATGTTTACTCCATTTCCTATACTTTGTTAGAAAGTAAATGCTGGTGCTTAGTGATTTAATCACAAAAAACCTAAGCTATTGAGATAATTTCCCTAACAAAACTCTATAGCTCCTCCAATATTCAAGGGCGTTAGAGACTTAGGAAACATGGAAAAAGTAAATCTAGAGCTAAAAACAGACAAATATGTCAATGAAGAATAAACAAATGAAAATTGGTACAAATAAAACTAATTGCTTCTTTGAAATTTCATGCATCATCCAAGCATTCACAACTTATGTGCCCACAAGGCCACATACAAATCTCACACAATTTGCATTATAGACTGATTTAGTCAAATAAAATAATTATAAATAATTGTATTTACTATAAATTTAGAAAAGAATGTATGTCATTGGAAAATAGTCCATAAAAAGTAAAGTTCAAAGGAGCAACAACTTTGAAGCTAAACTGGAGGTTTAAATATTAATTAATTGTATTGCAAATATTAAGCGACTTTCATGATTGAAAAGTCCCGCCAAAAAAAATGCACGAAGACTAGTAGTATAGAGCAATTCCAATACCTCGTAATGTGTGAATGGTGAACAGGTGTAAACAAGAGTGCTTCTATTGGTTTGCTACCACTAGTTAGTTAATTAAACATGTATTGACTAGTTCAGTATCTACCATTCTCATGTCAAAGCTGACACAATTTGTATATAGTGATTACATATTTGCAAAATAAATAATGTTATCCTATTTTCCTAATTTACTTTAACAAATTTGAATGATAGACCTGCTCCAACCAATAGAAAAAGAGATAAATTGTTTATTATTTCTAAATTGCAAATGAAACAATTGCAATAGTAACCTACTCCTCAAATTAAACTGTTTATAAGTGCTTAATTGGCCATTTTCTTATCAACAAAGCTCACAAAATTTTAATTTGATGTCTCAATGTTTGAAAAAAATTATCATGTTTATGTTTTTTTTTGGAATTTTCCTTATATTCTTCTATATTTCATGTTTATGAATAACATATAACATGTCATGAGTTGTGTTCATCTGTCAAATTTGTCTTTGCAATAGGAACCACTGCTTGCAATTGCACAGAGGTGCAAACATTTATATCGTTGCAAAAATACTTGGTTATTGAACAAGGAACTCAAAGGTCAGATTCTTGTATTTTTCTTCCCTTTTGTTTGCAATGAATTTGAAGTCTTCTAATGTGCCTAGAAATTATGTCTTGGAAGAATTGTAAACAATAAGGAAGAAACTTGGTTCAAGAATTTGACTTGCTAAATAGACAAATGAGCATAGTGGATGGCATGCCATGTAATTAATAAACATGAAAGTATGTTTTGTACAATTGCAAAATTTACAATTACAACTGTTCAATTTGTTTTTGAAATTGTTGCTCAGTGAATCAAATTGTATTGTTTATAATTGTTTTATGTTTTTTCCTATAATTGCGATTTAACTACAAATTTTTCAAGTCTCAAAATTATGTTTTCTCTCTTTTTCTATTGCTTGGAATAGGGCTACTATTCAATTTTTTAATTAAATTGGTAAAATGGGCAGACATTATATATACTCAAAAATATTTAATCCTAAAGCAGTCAATAAATGTTTAATCCATTAAATGCAAATTGTCTGAGATGTGCTAGATAGCTAATGGGTATGGAACTAGTAAACGCATAATTAATTCAAGAAATCTTAGGGACATGCTAGATTTTATTTCTCCTAATTCTTTTTTGTCTATTATTTGTTGAAACACTTGTTTGTTTTAAGCTCTTAATGTTCTTCATTCTACAAAAAAAGCACTACTGGCAAGTGGCTTGTATGCTTGTTTGTCATACTTTATAGCTACAAGTTTTGTTTGCTGTTACAAGTGCTAAGGGAATAAGTGGACTTAGTAAATGACATATTCCATGAAGCTAATAAACATGGAATAGTTGAGACCAAGGAGTAGGTGATTGTATCATGTGCATTGGATATGCAACACCTGTCGACCAATCTATAGCTATTGCATTAAATGACTTCACAGTATACAAGACCTTGCCCAAAGTATTGAGTTCTCTGTTTCAAAATTTTCATTTCGGTTACTGTCTATAGATTTGAAAGAAAGCAATTACGCATATCCAATGTTGTAACCTTTGACCAAAAAAGCATGTGCATGGAATTGGTCAACATGTTTACTACTATATAAACACAGTAGAATATACACATTTTGCTTGAGTTTGTAAGAAAGAGCAACAAAACCAATGCAAAAAGGAACAATAATTAATAAAAACTTTATTGTAAGAGCTAACAATGTATTTAATAACAGATAAGAAAGTCTTGGTGAGTTTTAAGAATTGATTTGTAAAATATTTTTCATGGGGTTTACAAATTCAACTCAATATTTTCACATGTTCACATGTAAAAATTATATGATTCTCACTACCAATGCAGTTGGTTCGTCTGTACAATGTGTGTAGGATGTGAAAGCATAGACAAGCATTACCCTTTAGAAAAATTTCCTTTGATTAAGAGCAAATACCATCTTTGTCAACAAAATTGTCACTCTTCTTGCCCTAGACATATTTCTTGCATCGATTAAATATTTGCCACAATATACAATGTCCCCCTATTTTGCTAGTTTACTTAAAGGAAAATGAAAAATCGACCTACTCCAACCAATAGAGAAAGAGATAAACCATAATTTTCAACCACAAAAGATAGGTGCTTAAATCCCCTCTATAGGGAGAAGACAAAAATATTTGAAGCAATACAACATCATTGGGCAATGGGCTATTGGAAAAGAAAATGTAACAGATGCAATAGTAAACATGCCTACTACAATCAAATTGTTTTTTTCTAAAGTCAATGTTGTTGCTTATTGATTAATCCATAGAAACTAAGTAACTGGGAAAGTGGCTCAAAGAAAACTCAATCAAGTATCAATTGAATCTTTCATGTCTGAAATTTATCATTCACCTTTGTTTCTATCGCATGGAGAAGGTCTACTACTCTTCTTTGTCTAAGAAAATAAGCAAAATAGAAGCATATTAAATTTTTTCAAATAAATCCGATTGCATAATTTTTTTTGTTCAAATATTAAGCCACTTACATCATTGAAAAGTCTCGCCTAAAACAATAAGCTGGCGCTAGTGGTATTGAGCAATCCCAATACCTTTTAATATGTTAATAGTCTACAAGCGTAAACAAGAATGCTTCTCTATGTCTTGTTGTGTTGCATACCTTCCAGATGTCGACCGACTACATAGATAGTGAGAATGGAAAACATGTTACATGAAAATGTGTAAGAATATAGGCTGCAAACAAATTTTTCCTTTGATTCATGTATAAGAATATGATCTGCAAATTCTATGTACAATGTTGAGGTAGGGAGAAGTGTTTTATTGTTTCAAAGGCAAATGACATTTGCAAAAGAAAGATTGGTTTAGTACAAACGTGAGTTTATTAATCCAATGATTAAATGTTTGGAAAATATATAATGTCCTCCTGTTTTCCTAATTTACTTTAACAAAAAATTAATAGGCCTACTCCAACCAATAGAAAAAGAGAAATTGTTTATTATCTGTCAATTGCAAATGAAACCACTGTAATAGTAACTTGTTCCTTGCTTTCAACTGCTCCATGTCATATGTCATTGACTACACACATATGTAAAATTAGCCATTATGACACTAAACAATACTAAACTCAATGCTTTGAGCAAGATCTTGTAAATTGTGAAGGCATTCAATGGATTGACTATGTATTCATTGCTTGGATAGCGACTAGCCTATTGGAAAAATTTGCAAAATTTGTATTATATGTTTGAATTTTACAAAAAAAATCACCTTTGTCTATTTTTTGGAAAATTTTATGATATGTTTCTATGTTTCATTTTTATGAATAACGTATTATATGTTACTTTTTGTCAACTATGTGAGCATATAATGCATTAACTATGTATTTATTGCTTGGAAAACTATCAGTCTATCATCAAAGCTTGGGAAATTTGTATTTAATGTCTAAATGTTTGCAAAATTTCATGCTTTGGTCTATTTTGGTTTGCAAATTTTATCATGTGCTCTTATGTTTCATGTTTATGAATAACATATTATATGTCATCAACTATGCTCATTTGTCTAATTTGTCCCTCTCACAAGCACCATTGCTTGCAACTAAAGCCAAATGCAAAGATTTATCTGAGTTTGAATATTTCTCACTCTTGAACACAAAACTACAAGGTCAAATTCTTGTATCATTCTCCTGCTTTCTTTCCAATGAATTTTAAGCCTTCCAATGTGTCTACAAATTGTGCCTTTGAAGAGTTGTGAACAATAGAGGGGAGAGCTAGTTCAAGAATCTGATTTAGTGAATAGAAAAATGAGTATAGTGATATGCAATCCATATCCAATGTTTCACTTTGAACACTAATTACACTGTATAATTTGAATATATTTTCTCCTATCTGTTTCACCATTCACTATAGTACCTTTAATATTTGTTTGCTTATAAGCAAATCAGAAAAATTTAAGCATGTAATAAATTTTGGAAAATACTTGTAATTCATTGCAAAGCAGAAAATGCATAGTCAATGCATTAAATACTATGCCACTACAAGTATACTTGTTGCATTTTCCACTAAGACAATTTTGATTTAATTCTTCAATACTTGGCAAAATTTATTCTGCCCTTCTCTATTTCATGTTTATCAATATCATGTTCTATGTCATCAACTATGCTGATTTTTCTACATTGTACTTGTGACAGGAACCATTTGTTACAATTGAAGTGTAGGAAAAAGACATTTTTTGCTGCAAATTATAGACTTGGTTCTTCAACAACAAGCTTTAAGGTCAGATTCTTGTATCATCCTCCCATTTTGTTTATAGTGAAATTTAATTCTTCCAATGTGTCTCACAATTATGTATTGGAAGAGTTGTGAACAATAAAGGAGACTGCTTATTCAAGAATATGACTTTTGAAAAAGACAGATGAGCATAATGTATGACATGCCATGTAATTCATAAACATGAAACTATTTTTTTCTCTCTAGCAAGTTGCTTTTAAGGAACATGATATACTGGTGTTAGTGATTGGAACCAATCCCAATATCTAGTAGACTATTGTTGCTACATAAAACAAAACTCTTTTGCATCGTTCACCAAGGAATTCTTCGCTATACAAAAGTAGGATGCATTGATTTTGGATTTATTGTTTTGATATGCATTAGCATGTAGGAAAAACCTGTGAAATTTGGATTTTATGTCAAAATGTTTGCAAAAATACTTCTAGTTATAAACTATCATAAACTGACAGCCAAGCCATTGACCAACAATGCACTTGTACAGAATAACAAACATGCAAAAGTGCAACCATGAGCTAAAAATGTATGAGATTTTCAACAAACTAACTATGCATTTGTCATAAACCTAAACCACATAAACAACAAAAAAATTTGCAAGAAAATAGACCAACATGATAAATTTTTGTAAGCATTCCCCGTTACCCCTTGTAACAACAACCAAGCATCATAAATACAGAAACAATCCACTCACCAATATCACACTACCACAAAATAACAAACATCAAAGAACAAAACCTAAAGCTAAAAACACACAAGCTTTTTAACAAACAACAAACAAACAAGAATAAGCACAAATAGAACCCAGTACTTGCCTCACATTTCATGAATTAACTATGCATTCACTCTTTTTGTACCCACCAGCTCTCCAACACATCTCCCACAATTTGATTTTTGATCTTTGCTAATAGGGTAGTAGCCACTCAAGCAATACACACATGATTAACACATTCACTGCCCCCATAGCCCATAAGACCTTGCTCAAAGAAAATGTAATTTAATGTACCCACTTGCCCCGTTAGCCCTTCTAACAACAAGCAATACTTCTAGTTATCAAGTATCATAAACAAATAACCAATCCATTCACAACCACTACACTTTTACAAAATAACAAACATGCAAAAGCACAACCAAGAGTTAAAAGAATCACAAGATTTTCAACAAATGATAATAAGCACAAACAAAAGCCAACACTTGCCTAAGATTTCATGAATTAACTATGCATTCACTGCTTCCATACCCACTAGCTCTCCAACACACCTCACACAATTTTCATTAATGGATTAAACATGCATTCAGTGCTTCATAACACATTACCCCACCGCCAAAGCCCCCAAAATTTGCATCCATTAATTAAATATTTTTCAAGATACACAATGTCCTCATATTTTCCTAATTTACTTAAACAACAATATGTCCTTCCAACACATCTCACATGATTTTCTTTACGAGCTTTCCTAATAGACTATTGGCCATTAAAGTAATAGACATATAGTTAATTCTTTCAATGCACTCACAACCCACAAGACCTTGCTCAAACCATTCACTTCCCCCTGTAATGCTTCTAGTTATCAAGTATAAAAAACAAGCAAATGAGCCACTCATCACTTGCACACCATTCGTACGACTCCTTCCTTGTTCAAGTAGTGCAGAGAATGACAAATGTCGAAGATGACAACCCGCAGCCAAAAAAATGCAAGCTTCTCAAACAAACAATAAACAAACAATAAGCAAAAACCAACACTCGCCTCATATTTCATGAATTAACTATGCACTCTCTGCTTCTGTTCATGCCAACTATCCAACATATATTATGAAGTCTGCATTTAATGCATCAAACATGCATTTATTGCTTCAATACCCACTAGCCCACCGCCAAAACTCGTACTATATGCATCCCCTAATTAAATATTTTCCACAATATATAATGTCAACCTATTTTCCTAATTTACTTAAAGAAAATGAAAAATTGACCTACTCAAACCAATAGAAAAAGAAATAAACATAATTTTCAAGCACAAAAAATATGTGCTTAAATTCTGACTATAGGAAGAAGACAAAAATATTTTAAAAAATACAATGTCATTGGCCAAGTGACTATTTGAAAAGGAAATGCACCAAACACAATAGTAATCTCTTTGTCTTTTTCCTACACTTCAATTTAAAGAAATATTTTTGGTATTTGAAAAATATGTTTTGCTTCTCTTCCTATTTGTTGGAGTGGGTCTATTATACATTTTTCATTAAAGTAAATTATGAAAATAGTATCACATTATATACAGATTGAATACAATTTGTTTCACTAGCAAACCATGCATATCAAGTACATTGACCGCACATGAGTGACAACACTCACACAGATTGCATTAAATTCTTAAATATCTGACACATTTTATTATGTTCATATCTATCTCATGTTTATAAATAACATGTTCTATGTCATACATTGTGATCATTTGCCTAGGTTGTACCTCTAACAAAAACCATTGCTTAAAATTGAACTAATGAACAAAGATCTATATTGTTGCACACAAACTTGGTACTTCAACAACAAGCTATAAGGTCAAATTCCTCTACCATTCTTCTCTTTTATTTTAGATAAATTTAATTCTTCCAATGTGTCTAAGAATTATGTATTGGAAGAATTGTGAACAATAAAGGAGAACAGTGGTTGAAGAATACACAAATGACCATAGTCAATGACATGCCATATGATTCATAAACATGAAACTATTCTTTGCTCAAAAGCATCTTACTTTTCCAATTACAAACATGCATAATTGCAATCATGGAATATGAATAATTTTATAAAATGAAAATCAATAATTGACTTAGTGCATTAATCATGCATTCATTGTTGTAATGCCAAGCAACCTACTACTAAACCTTGTGCAATATGCATTCAACCATTCAATATTTGCCAAAATATATAATGTCATGTTTACCTAATATCCTTGAACAAAAATGAATAGTGGATTTCCTCCAACCAAGGTATTGGTTATGCTTAAATTTTATTTCTCTTCTATTCCTCATACTCAAACAAAACAATTGCAATTATTCATATCTCTCATTCATTGGTATGCTTCTCCTAATCATTAACATAAAGCATAAAAGTACATGAAAAAATTAACAAGTAAAATGCAAAACTCTTCCAATCAATAAATAGTGAGTGCATTTGATGCATTCTGATTGAGGGCTGTAATGCCCGCCCGCGAGAACCCTAGAGGAAGTTGCAATTCACTACTAAACGTACCAATTTTATTTTTTGTTTAAGAACAAATAACATGTAAGATGAATACACATTGCCAACAACCTCTAAGGCCACGAGACAAAGATTATATTAAAACCCAAACAACAATTAACATCAATTAAAACCAAAACATTAATCACTTACAGAATTAAGATTACATACATCCCATACAAGATAAATCACAAGGATAATAAATACCTCAAGATTCCAATTGACAACATTTAAACAATATGATTACAACACTCATTCCTCAAATGAGGTAAATCCAATAATCATGATTACAATTTACAAATTCCACCTCGAGAACAAATGAGGGGTAAAAGAATAAAGATCAACTGAAAAGAACAGAGCCAGAGTAGCATCTGGATCCAACGAGCTCTCCAACATGAAATTCTCGTCCACACGAGCAAGAGCAAAAACCAACAAAGGAAGGTGCACGTTCCACCCAACCAAGTGAAACCAAAAGGCTCACCCCCCGTGCTAGGAGATAGTAACAAGGATTTCCTAGACAAGACCATCTACCACTAGACACATGCTAACACATAAATTGAACTGAATCAAGGACAAAACCCACATCACTTAACACAATGGTTACAATGCTTCCAGAGTACAAAATTGAGTACAATCACTGTACAAAATAAACCAACGGTACAACACTATACTGACTGCTGTCATAGGAGGAGTGTCATCGCAAAGGTTGCATGGGATCTCCTGGCAAGTCTTCCTAGGTCCTGGCCCCCTCTAGGGATATCCTGGAAACCTCAACCGACTCCTAGCCCCACATGCACACCAGAGCGGAATCGATTATCTCTCGAAAAGACAAGATAATGATCTTTCCATTCTAGGCCTTCCCGACTCATCTCAAGTCTCGTACAAGCCCTTGAGCCAATGAGCGAGGCTAAATTATCTTATTAATGTTCAAAGCTACTCTATCTCTAGTATAAGTTATTTTAATTTTCACTTAATTAACTGACTCTCACACGAGTTATCCTGGAACCACTTTGGGCCCGACGCTCGTTGAAAGCCACTCCACTATCGACAACACATAACTCAACCACGTGCCAAGGGTAGACAATGCACTGACACCTATCACAAATAATCAAACACCTCAATAGGTAACACATCACTACGGATGCCCAAAACTGAAACCAAAGCGTGCACTACCCCAGGCTAACACAAGGTTGACTAACATAATGAGACCCACATAACAAATTGATAACTCGACTCAACCATGAATCACAAGGTCACACAACCCATTCAAAGAACTAGGTTTCCACATAAGCTTAACTCACACACAATCCAAGATAGACAAAGCAAATCACAAGAGACATAACATCATCTCAAGAAAACACTACTGGAAGACTTACATGATCAACAAGACCAATATGAATTAACAACGAAATCAAAGAGTCCCTAGCCTCAAGGTACAAAACCCAGAACAACCAAGGTACACCCACAATCAAACAATATTGCCCATACCAAGAATAAACGAAAACACCACTAGAAAACATTCTAAGCAATTAAACAGGCTAATATTAGGATTTCTTAAATCCAAGCCACGCGATGACACATTGCATGAAGTCAATTTAAATAAATACCTTTATTTGCACATAATTAAAGGTCAATCAATCACGTGAAGAATTTTAAAACTCAATAGTTAAATTCGATTTGCCCTATCATACTCGATGATTAAGAAAAAAAATTGATCTTATAAATAAATCCATTATTCAAATTTCTCAACAATAACCATAATCACGACACTTAAATAATAAAGTCATTCAACTAACATTTAAAACAATTTACTTAATCTAAGTTTACCATTAATTCCAGAACAAAACATTTAATAAATATTAAAACATTTATTTTGAATCCGTTAAACTTATCTCATCTTAAAGCCATTAATTAAAAAAAATACTCTTTCTACTAAAATACCTTAACTATATACAATAGAATTTTCCGAACAAACATATATTTTAAATATAAACAAATCGTGACGTAAATCTACTCATTTTTAAAACAGAACTTCCCATAACGATTTAAATTGAACTTACAAAATATTTTTAAAACCACACATATAAAAATTATACGTGTATACATATACTATGCATATATATTTAAATATTCAATTAAATTATTATTTAAATATTATATTAATATTATATATATAATATATATCATATATTATTATATATATTAATATTAATATATTATTAAATAATAAATATCCAAAGTTACAAATAATATAAAATAAAATGAAACGAAATCAGAGGTATTCGGCAGAAATTCCGCGATGCCCTAAATGGCCGCACAGACTGTGTGAGCTCCACATAGTCCGTGGTCGTTCCGGTCGCGGCCTGTGTGGGCTTCACACATTCCGTGGCCTTATGGTCGCGGTCTGTGTGGGCTTCACACAGCCCGCGGTCTGTTCGGCCGCGGTCTGTGTGGGGTTCACACAACCTGTGGCCCTTCGGCCGCAGTCTGTGTGTTCCTCACACAGTCCGTGGCCCTTGGCCACGGCCTACGTGGTGGCGGTGGGGTTGGACCTCCCACCCCACAGCAATAACAAAATTTTAT
The DNA here is from genome assembly GCA_007258455.2 of Sequoia sempervirens. Lineage (NCBI taxonomy): Eukaryota > Viridiplantae > Streptophyta > Pinopsida > Cupressales > Cupressaceae > Sequoia > Sequoia sempervirens. The sequence continues at coordinate 15,834 of VDFB02183627.1, forward strand.
TATATTTTAAAAATAAAAAATAAAAAAAAATCCTACGTCTAAACATGGCAAAAATACAGGGGATTTTCTGGGTTTATCTCAAAATCTAAATTTTCAAACACAATAAATATATATATACCCAGATTTAGATTACAAACTCAAATTGTGAAAATAATCCAAACCCATTTCAAGATTAGAACTTATTTTCAAAAACAACAAAATGGGTTTTCAAAATCTAGTTCTAAAATAGAGTTTTCTTTGATTTTGTTTCTATTTCTTGGTGTAAATTTCTTGTTTGGTTTCTATTTCCAAATCTATCTACAATTTTGCAAATTTGAAAGCTTTTCCATGAATTTTCATTGAATCTAAAACTATATTTTCAATCCTTCCAAATGAGCAAGAAGATGAAGGGAGAAAAGATGGAACCTTGTGTTTTCTCCAAAATTTGCAAGCTTCAACAATGGAGATTTTCAAGCACTCTTTCAACTCCACAATCTTAGCCTCCTCCAAACCTCTCTACCAAAATCAAACCAAGAATCCACTCCCAAAAAAAATTCAAAAGCTCCCCTCTATTTTCTTTTTGCAACCAATTTTCCCATAAGCAACTTGAAAGAAAACCCTAAAATGAAAATATATTCTTTTTCAAATTTTCCAAATTCAAATTCAAATCCAATTTTAATTCAATTTCCAATTTCAATTTCAAATTCTAATTAAATTCAAATTCAATTTTAAACTAAATTCAAATTCAAACTAAATTCAATTTCAAATTCAACTCTTCACAAAAATCTTTCCCCAAAATAGTCAACTATTTCAGAAAATATCTTTTCTACCCCAAAGTCATTGCATATGAAAACATTTGAATTTTTAATAACTTAAAACAATTTCCAATTCCAAATTGAATTCAATATATTTTAACATTTTCTTTTCAACAAAAGAATTAAATCTTTTAACACTTTTAATTCAAAAGGAATAACTTAATTAATTCACACAATTAATTTAAATAATCAATAAAATAAATCTAATCCAATATTAGATTATTTTATTAATT
>VDFB02183631.1:0-11906 GCA_007258455.2 Sequoia sempervirens
TAAATAAATGTTGTAGTAGTTTGCGGAAATATTAAATTTGTTTTGAAGAAAATTTTGCAAATGGTTGATTTTAATTATTTTAATGTGCATGTATTTATTTAATTTGGTTATGGAAATGATAAATTAATAAATAAATAAAAAGCTCAATCTTTTGTGGATTCGAATGTATTTGAATTTTATTTTTGGAGAAGTGACTTTTGGTATTCACTGGAAGTGGAAAAGGAAGAGACTTTTTGTGTGAGATTTTATTTAGAGGATTTTGGGTTGGTAGGGGGTTGCATTCTCTTTCCAACAGATTTTGGAGAAATTTGGCAGTCAATTTTCCTGTTATAGTATTGCATTCTTTTATTATTCTGAGAATTCATTGAGGAATAAGATTTGAGTTGAGGGAGGATCTTGGAGCTACTGCTGGGAAACAATCATTGGCGGAGGATTGGAACGGCAAGAGGGATAGAGCTTCTACAAATCTTCTTCAAATGCAAGACGCCAGGTTCTTTTCTTATTTATTTGTTGTAGCATCAAATAAAATAGCAATTGATAGGAATTGTTTCGCTGTGTATGAAATTTTCATCTGGGTTGAAATTCAAATGTTTGTGGAAAGAAAATCTATTGGGTTGTTGTTTAATCAACGGAAATTTAACTGGGGATCGGGATTGCTATTTGTTAAAATAGAATTTGGTTGGGTTCTGGACTGTCAATTATTAGATTGAAATTTCTGGGAGCTTGGGACTGTTGTTTATTTAAATGAAATTATTTGTTGGGTTTATACTGTTGATTATTAAAATGAAACTATGATTGGAATTCTGGAAATAACCAGTAGTACTGTAGCTTTGTCTGGAAAATATAATAACTCAACTTAAGAATAATCTCTTTACTGGGAAAACTGGGTTGTGTATATTCTTGTTTATATATAATCATGCACAGAAAAATTGTATAGTGTTTATCTTTCTCTATTTTCAAAGTATTCAAAATACAATATATATATATATATATATATATATATATATATACATATATATATTATATTTGATATATACGTATATATATATATCTATATATATACCCACATATATTTATATATACATTTACAAATGTTGAATGTAAATTTAATTATTTTTGAATCTCGCCGAATTCCGTCGGTTTATTTTATGTTGTTTGATATTAATAAACCACCGACTGAGTGGTGGTTCGGTCTCGGCCATACCCACCAACCAGGTAGGGTTGGCACTCGTGCGGCAGTCTGCGGACTGTCCATGACAGTCCTATGCACTACTGTGAATAGTCCATAGATTGTCCGCAGCCGGGTGTAAGCCCCGTGGCTTTTGATAGCCCATGTCCATTCAAAAAAAATATAAACTATAAAATACGCGCTTTACTTTTCTTTTAAACGAAAAATTTGTGTTTTGATTTTTAATATATGCATTTATAAATATATATATCTATCATATATTTATTATTTAATTTAATTATATTTTATGTCACAATTTCTCTGTCATATTTATTTAATTAATTTTTCTCTGTAAACAGATTGTTTCACTTTCTGGTATGAGCAAAATTTTATTAGAGTGGAAATGTGAAAGGAATTTCTATTAATTTGTTAAATTTTAAACTTGATAGGATAATATAGTAAAAAGGTAGATTGGGAACATATATTAGCATTGATTGTTTAATTCTTTATTTTAATGTGTATGGTAGAAATGGAATTTAATATAGGAATTGAATAAGTTATCTTTTATTTTTATTTTGTGAAATTGTAGTCTTGTAGACTTGTGGGTTTTGGACATTGTTAGTTATTTGATGTGGGAACCCTTTTTGTGTTAGTGCCTTAGTCTTCCAGAGGATTGTGATTTTGTTGAATTTATATCTCTTCACTTTGAGTTTCTGTTAAGTTAAGAATGGGGTGTACCGAATTATGAGATTTTGTTATGGTACTTAATTTGTGAGATAAGTTATGCCTCGTGTAATATTTTGTTGTTGCATTTTGATGTTTAAGATTGGAATGGTACACCCTCTGTTTCTTTTTGGTTTTGGTTGGGTCTCTAGGGAGAGTGGCTCCTCGTGTGGGTCGGTGCCCTGTTTAAGGGGAAGGGCTCAGGATAACCCACGAGTGAGTTAGTAAACAAGTGAAAACCTAATAATTAACTTAGGAGGGTTGGGTAGTAATATCATTACAAGATTTTAAAATGGATGCATCGTCTTCATTAGTGCTTCCACAGACTAATGGAAGGCTGAGAAGGCCAAGGTTGTCAAGGTCGTGACCTCGTCTTCATGAGAGGTCTACGGCTCCGCATGAGTCACCCTATGGACTGGCACCTCCAGTTGGGAGGAAGGGCACAAGATAGCCATAGATGGGACCGACACCTCCAGTTGGGAGGAAGGGCACAGGATAGCCATAGATGGGACCGACACCTCCAGTTTGGAGGAAGAGCATAGGATAACCCATGTAGGACTATGCGATGACACTCTCCCCTAGTTGCCCATGTGTTTTATTTTATTGTGTTCCTCTGGAAGGGGGTTATGGGAGTTGGTTTGGATTGTTGATTAAATGAATTTAAATTGATTTATGATTTAATGTCTTAATACATCTTTGGTGTACTTTGTGGTTTTGTATGATCTCATTGTTATTCAGATCTTGTACTCTTATGGTATTATTGTACGATGTTATTATTTGTTTCATTGTAATTTGGAGTATTGTGTTATGGTTCTATGTTGGTACTTTTTGTATACTTGTACGTCAGTCTTGGTCAGTTGACATTCTTGGTCGGAGTTACTTCTCTGTCACCTCTTAGCACGGGGGTGGTCAGGTGGAACGTGCTCCGCACACCGTTGGGTTCCCCATCAGCATTCGTTGGCACAGTCTCATCCTTTTGAAGAATTGTACCAGTTGATCTTCATGTATTTTGATAATCTTGTATATTGTATTCATCCCACATGATTGGGAATCATGATGTAAATTATGTATGGATATGTTGTGTATTTAAAAGAAGTTGTAATATAAATTTCAATCTTGTATCCTTATTTGGTTATGTTATTCCTCATGGTTTTACCTTATGATGGAATCTATATATATATATCTAATGTTGTGATTATTAGTTCCTTTGGATATCTCATGAGTTGATGTTTTGTAATGTTTATTTTTGATGTGACCTCGTGTGCCCCAAAGAACATAGTCGGTTAAGTTATTGTATTATATTGAAGTTATGTTCATATACATGATTATTTGATATTGGTTATATTGATTATTGTTGTTCTTTAAAAAAAAAAATTTGCGTTCTTTATTTGTTTGTTCTTTGGGGCTTGCACGATGGGCGTTACAACTTGGTATCAGAGCCAAGGTTGCAAACGCTGGGGTCTTTGGGTAGTATTGTCCATTAGGCAACCTTTGCATTTTTCTCTTGAGCTCTTATGTACCTTTGTCTTGTTGTGCAGAAGCATGCCTAGAGGCAGAGGTAGAGGTAGGGGTAGAGGCCGAGGAAGAGGCCGAGGTGGTGGCCGTGGGATCAACCAACCGAATCCTTCACCGCCAAGTTCTCACGGTCCTGAGTCTGAGGAGCAACAAAATTCTCAGAACAATCTGTCAGGTGGTGGACAAAATCTGAAACAACTGGGGTTGGATGGTCAGTTGCAGCATCTTTTGGGTTAGCTTCTTGATAGATTGGGTCCTAGACCTGATGGGGATTAGCCGGTTGAGAGAGAAAGAGAAAGGTCTCCAAGGCATAGGGGAGCTGTAGTTGAGCAGGATGCATTATTAGCAGGTCATATGAGGGATTTAATGAGAGCTCATCCACCTACCTTCGATGGCTCTGGAGGAGGGTTGGAAGCCGAGACCTGGTTAATTGATTTGGGCCGATGCTTCGCAATGCACCCCTATGGTAGTAATACCAAGGCTCAATGTGCTATTATGCATTTGCGGGGTTTCGCGTCCACTTGGTGGCACCTTGAGGAGCAGAAGTTGCATATGGATATCAGTATGGTCACTTGGGAGTTTTTCTTGGAAAGGTTCAGGGCTCGCTTCCTCTCAGATCATTGGAGGCAGCGTAGGGCAGATGAATTCCATGATCTTAAACAAATGGCAATGTCAGTAGAACAGTATGAGCGACGCTTCTATGAACTAAAACAGTACGCAGGGATTAGCCATGATGAAGGGATGTTGGTTCAGCACTTTGTTCAGGGTTTGAACGCACGCATCAGTGGTGGTGTAAGGGTCTTCGAACCTAAGACCATGGAAGTTGTTGTCGAGAAGGCTCGCTTGGTAGAGGAAAACTTGGCTATGGCCTTGTGTGGTCATGTAGAAGTACAAATTGGTAGTGTGCCCACTCCTAGAGCTGGTTCTCAAGGGGGTCAGACACAGTCAGCAGGACCTTCTAAGAGTCGTTATGGGCCTTCAAGAGGGGGTCAGCAGCAACAATCTCAACCGAAGCACAAGAATGCTACTTCTCAATAGGGTGGTCACTTTCAGTTTCGTAGGGATCAGAACCGGAATCGTGCACGTCAGGAGCAGCCTGCTTTGAGTTTTCAGTCTCCACCTAGTCGTGGGAGCTTCCAGCAATCGAATGCTTCATCCAGGGGAAGAGGTTTTGGTCGAGGTTCTAGATGTTTCTCGTGTGGGCAGCAAGGGCATATTGCTAGGATGTGTCCTCAAAAGAGCGCTTCAGAATTTAGTCAAAAACCAGCTATGTCCGAGCCGACAGTGGGAGACGCAGGGAGATCTCACCGAGTCTTCGCAACAGTGGATAATCGGCAGGCGGATCATCAGAGCACCGTCATTGAAACTACAGGTTCATTACATAAGTTTAACATTTCAGTACTTTTTGATTCTGGTGCATCTGATTCTTTTATCTCTCCTTTAGTTGTTGAGCGATGTAAACTGGGGGCAATAAAGCAAAGCGAAAAGTGGCAGGTTGAATTAGCTTCAGGATCCAAGGTTGTGGTCGAGAAGTTGGGACAAGGTTGTAGGTTAGAGTTAGGGGCAATGTCAACTAAGGTGGACCTCAGAATTCTTCCACTTGGTTCTTATGATGTGGTCTTGGGCATGGATTGGTTAAGCTCTCATCGTGCTTTGATAGATTGTCGCCGTAAAGCAGTGCGGTGTGTGGATGATTTTGGTAAAGAGGTGGAAATTGTGGGTGTTCAGAGGCCTGTTTCCTTGAGAATGATCTCAGCTATGCAGTTAAAAAGGTGTTTTCGTTAGGGTTGTCAGCTCTTTGCAGTATCGGTTAGTGACCTTGAGTCTGAGGGTAGCCGTGAAGTGTCTTTGAATGATTACCCTCTCCTTGCAGAATTTTCTGATGTTTTTCCTAGTGAGATTCCCTCGGTATGCCTGAGGTGGATTCTCAAGATAGATCTGCACCGAGCCGAGCTTCCATTCCCTCGGCTCCATATAGATGACTAGTGCAGAACTCAAGAACTCGGTCAGAAGTTGTAGAAGAATTGTTGGCGGGATTTATCCAATTTAGCGGTTTCTCCTGGGGAGCACCAAAGGATCTTTGTCGTACAAGGATGGTTCTCTCCATCTTTGTATCGATTACCGACAATTGAACAAGGTCACAGTAAAGAATCATTATCCCCTTCCCAGGATTGATCACCTCTTTGATCAAATAAAAGGGGCAAAGGTATTTTCCAAGATCGACCTTAAATCAGGGTATCATCAGTTGCAGATAGCAAAGGCCGACATTCATAAAACTGCATTTCGCACTCGGTACGGACACTACGAGTTCACAGTGATGTCGTTCAGGTTAACGAATGCACCTTCAGTCTTTATGAGTCTAATGAATGGGGTGTTTCAAACTTACTTGGATAGGTTCGTCCTCGTGTTTCTTGATGATATTTTGATTTATTCTAAGTCTATGGAGGAACATGAGGTGCACCTAAAGTAGGTTTTGCAGTGCTTAAGGGATAACCAGTTGTACGCCAATCTGGCAAAGTGTGACTTTTATAAGACTGAAGTTTAGTATCAGTCGCGGATTTCCGGGTGAGGGAATTTCATGATCCCCGCTAAAATCTATAGGCTATCGGATTGGCCCATGCGCCCACTCACCGTCTCGGTTCACAGTTTCATGGGATTAGCTGGGTATTATCAGAGGTTCATGCAGGGCTTTTCGAGGATTGCACATCCTATCACATCACTTCAGAGGAAAGGAAAGAAATTTCTTTGGATGGAGCAGTGTCAGTTAGCTTTTCAAACTCTTAAGGAAAAACTGACTATTGCTCCAATTTTGGTAGTGTCGGATCCTATAGGTGATTTCGTGGTTTGTACTGACGCCTCTTTGGAGGGTCTTAGAGCTGTTTTGATGTAGGATGGGAGAGTGATTGCCTATGAATCTCAGAAACTAAAAGATCATGAACTCAATTATCCCACACATGATCTTGAATTGGCCACAGTTGTTCATGCTCTTGTGAGATGGAGGCACTTCTTGCTAGGGCACTGGTTTGAGTTGCATACAAATCATTGGAGTTTGCAATATATCTTCACGCAGCCGAATTTCAATGCAAGGTAGAGAAGGTGGATGGAATTTTTGTGTGAGTATGATTTTGAGGTTAAGTATATTCAGGGTAAGGAAAATGTGGTGGTTGACACTCTAAGTCGACGTATGCATGAAATTTTTGCAATGTCTCTTGAGGTGGATTTGAAGAGTCGGATTCTTGCAGCCCTTCCTTTAGATAGTTGGTATTCAAAGGTGAGAGCTGAGATAGAATCAGGTAGAGCCTTGGAGGGGAAATTTGTTGGTTATTCGTTGGATTTGGATGGTGCTATGCATTTCTCTGGATAGTTGTATGTACCTCCTTCTGAGGGTCTCTGTACCCTGATTTTGATAGAAGGTCATCGGGCACCTTACGCAGCACATCTCGAAGTTAAGAAAATGTATGCGGATCTGCATTCACTTTATTTTTGGTCAGGAATGGCTTGGGGATACTCATACGACTTTGTGGCTGAATTTCTTTGGTGTCAGAGGTAAAAGGTGAACACCACATCATCAGCGTGAGTTGTTCTGATATCACCTTGTTGCGGAATGGAAATGGGATGTTATTTCCATGGATTTCATTGTTGGGTTGCCTATGTCATCTAGACGACATGACACTATTATGGTCACTGTCGATAGATTGACTAAGGTAGCTCATTTTTCCCCTGTTTGATCTTCGTATACGACATCTTATGTTGCTAAGGTGTTCATGAATTATATAGTTAGATTGCATGGGATACCATGGAGGATCATTTCTGACAGAGATCCGGTATTCACGTCTACATTGTGGACATCTTTGCAACAGTCTTTGGGAACTAAGTTGAATTTTAGTTCTGCCTACCATCCTGAGACTGATGGTCAAACTGAGAGGGTTAACGGGTGCCTGGGATATGTGCCATTATGTATGTCCATGGATCAACAATCCCATTGGGAGGACTATCTATACTTGGTTGAGTTTGCATATAACAATGGGTACCATAGTTCTACTAGTATGGCTCCTTTTCAGGCTTTGTACAGGAATCCTTGTCGTACTCCTCTGAGTTGGGATCGATTGGACGATAGGGTGCTTCTTGGACCCGAAATTCTTAAAGATATGGAGCAGCAGGTGGTTCGTATTCAGGAGCATCTTGTAGCTTCTCAAGATAGACAGAAGAAGTATGCTGACGCTCATAGAATTGATCGGCAGTTTGCAGTTGGTGATCGGGTGTTCCTTCGAGTGCGCCCGTGGAAGAGCCCTATTCGTTACGGAAAGGGTTTGAAGCTTGCGCCTCGCTTTGTTGGACCCTTTGAGGTGTTGGAGTGGATTGGACCTGTTGCTTACCATTTAGCTTTGCCACCCAGTTTGTTGCGGATCCACGATGTATTTCATGTTTCTGTTCTTAGACCATATTTTCCTGATGTTACTCATGTTTTGGATTGGAATGCTCTTCAGGTCGAGGACGGGCAGCTGGCACTTGAGCCCGTGGCCATGCTTCAGTGTCGGCGACTTACCCTCAGAGGCAGAGAGATTGATCAGGTGCGGGTTCAGTGGGACCCGAATGATGAGGCTTCAGCTACATGGGAGGATGCCTCTCATATCAGGGATTCTTACCCTTATCTTTTTACTGGCTTCCAGGAGTAAGCCGAATTCTAGGGGGGAATATCCCTCATGTTAATGCTTGTTTTTTTGACATTCTCTATGGTTTTGATGATACTGTTGATATTATGTTGTGGTAGCTTAGATTGTTACTGTTTATAATACTCTTATGATGCCATGGATATTATGATGACATTTTATTATGATCGTTTTGATGGAGTTATTTGGAATGTAGTAGACTAGAGAATAGTAATTTATGATGTGATGCAAATTAATGTAATTTTATAATGCATTAGATGATGATATGATTGGTGAGGGGACAAGTAGCATCACTCGTCTGCGAGTGCCCTGCTACACTGCAAATTCTTCTCACGATGCTATGTAATTGATTATATGTATGTATATTGTATATCACCTTGTTGGATGCAGGCTTCGTAGGAATAATACTCGATTCCACCTATTTCGATAGGTCTGGGCGAGCATTGTACCAACCCAACAGTAGGAAGTTGAACAAAGGTGACATGGAAGTAACTCCATTCCAAGGGGTCAACAGTCTTGTACCTTCTTGGTTTGTGCGTCTTGGTCATAGTCATTGTATTGTTGCATTGGTCTTTGTATATCATTGTGATTTTGTGATTTATCTTTAATGTGGTGTATGGTTTATTGTTGTGATTTAAATAATTAAACAATTAATAAAATAAAAACATAAAATAGTAAATAAATAAAGCAATAGATAAATATTAGTAGTAGTGGTAAAAATATTACATTTATTTTGAATCTTACAAATGGTTGATTTTAATTATTTTAATATGCATGTATTTATTTAATTTAAGTATTTATGGAGATGATAAATAAATAAACAAATTAAAAAGCTCAATTTTTGTGGAATTGAATGTATTTAAATTTTATTTTGGAGAAGTGACTTTTGGTATTCACAGGAAGGGAAATGGAAGAGACTTATTTGTGTGTGATTTTATTTTAGGGATTTTTGGTTGGTAGGGGGTTGCATTCTCTTTCCAACAGATTTTGGAGAAATTGGCAGTCATTTTTCTGTTATAGTGTTGCATTCTCTTTACAACAGATTTTGGAGAAATTTGGATTCACTTTTCTTTTGTAATAGATTTGCATTTTTTTCTATTATTATCCTGGTGAAATTGTTGAAGAATAAGATATAAGTTTGAGGAAGGATCTGGGAGCTATTGCTGGAAACAATCGTTAGCGGAGGATTGGATTGGCAAGAAGGATAAAGCTTCTACAGTTTTCTCCAAGCGCAGGACGCCAGGTTCTCCTTCTTCTTTTATTTTCTTTCTATAATATCAAAAGAAATAAGAATTCTTTGTTGCGAATGAAATTTGCTCCTGGATTTGAAATTTAATAAATAAAGAAGATTCTTGAATCCTTAGAAATGTGTGGGACTGTTGTCTAATTAAATGAATTTTGGTTGGGTTTGGGAATAAACACTGTTACTGTTGTATTGTACTGGGAAAAGAAATAATTTTCTTAAATATGAACTTTGTATCTGTATATTTTTGCCCTGTTTATATATATCTGTTATGTTATTAGGCTCTCTATTTGAAATATATAAATACATATATATATGTATAAATATATATATAGATAAATATATATATATATATTATATACATATATAAATGTTATTATATTTATACATATATATTTATGAAAATCCATTAACCCTGTGTTCGGCCGTATTCCCACGGCTTAAATAAATTTTAATTTTTGTTTTTGTTTTGGGCCGACTTAATGGTGGTTCAGCCTCGGCCGTACCCACCATTCGGCCATCCGTGGCTTCACGCGGCAGTCCTTCGAACTGTTGCGTACAGTCCGTAGACTATCCACGGCAATCCGTCGGATTGCTGTGACAGTCCGTGGACTGTTCGCGCCGGATGGCCTTTATTTTGTTTGTAATTTTTATTTTGAATGGGGTTTCAATATGCGTTTATTTTAAAATGAAAATTCTTTTCTTTATATGATAATGATTGATAAGTATTTAAATAAATATATATATATGTATTTAATTATTTATTAATTCATATAATGATATTCTGTAATTCATAATTGCACTGTTAATTACTTTTGTTTGTAAACAGAATTCTTTTGTTTCTGATATGAATAAAATAAAATTGTAATATAGTGAAAACATGAAAATAGAAGGAATTTCTATTAATTTGTTAAATTATAAACTTGATAGAATAATATAGTAAAAAGGCAGATTGTGAATGTATATCAGCATTGAGTGTTTAATTCTTTATTTTCATGTGTGTATGGTAGAAATGGAATTTAATATAGAATTGAATAAGTTATCTTTTATTCTTATTTTGTGAAGTTGTAGTCTTGTAGACTTGGGGGTTGGGACATCGTTAGTTCTTTGATGTGGGAACCCCTTTTTTTGTTAGCACTTTAGTCTTCCAGAGGATTGTGAACTTGCTGATTTTATATCTTTCTATCATGAACTTTTGTTATGTTTTCTATTACGATTGGGGTGTACTGTGTTGAGAGATTTTGGTTATGAAATTTATTGGCGAGATGGGCTTTGCCTCGCGTATTAGTATTGTTGTATTTCAATGTGCATGTTTGTGATGGTACACCCTGGTTTCTTGATGGTTTTGGTGGGTCTCTAGGGAGAGTGGCTCCTCGTGGGGGTCGGCACCCCGCTTAAGGGGAAGGGCACAAGATAACCCACGAGTGAGTTAGTAAACAAGTGAAAACCTAATAATTAATTTAGGAGGGTTGGGTAGTAATATCATTATAAGATTTTAAAAAATGGATGCCTCATCTTCATTAGTGCTTCTGCAGACTAATGGAAGGCTGAGAAGGTCATGGTTGGCAAGGTCGTGACCTCGTCTTCACAAGAGGTCTATGGCTCCACATGAGTCACCCTATGGACCGGCGCCTCCAGTTGGGAGGAAGGGCACTGGATAGCCATAGATGGGACCGGCGCCTCCAATTGGGAGGAAGAGCACAAGATAGCCCATGTAGGACTATGCGATGACACTCTCCTCTAGTTGCCCATGTGTTTTATTTTATTGTGTTCCTCTGGAAGGGGGTTATGGGAGTTGGATTGGATTATTGTTAAATGGATTTAAATTGATTTATGATTTATTGTCGGAATACATCTTTGGTGTACTTTGTAGTTTTGTATGATCTCATTGTTATTCATGATCTTGTACTCTTATGGTATTATTATATGATGTTATTGTTTATTTCATTGTAATTTGGAGTATTGTGTTATGGCTCTATGTTGGTAATTTTGTATACTTGTACGTCAGTCTTGGTCAGTTGACATTCTTGGTCGGAGTTACTTCTCTGTCACCTCTTAGCACAGGGGTGTTCAAGTGGAAAGTGCTCCGCACACCGTTGGGTTCCCCATCAGCGTTCGTTGGCCAATCTCATCCAGTTGAAGATTTGTTCAGTTGATCTCCATGTATTTTGATAATCTTGTATTTTGTATTCATTCCACGTGATTGGGAAACATGATGTAAATTATGTATGGATATGTTGTGTATTTAAAAGAAGTTGTAATATAAATTTCAATCTTGTATCCTTATTTGGTTATGTTATTTCTCATGGTTTTACCTTATGATGGAATCTATATATATATATATATATATATCTAATCTTGTCATTAATAGTTCCTTTGTTCTTAGAATGTTAATTTATGAGTTGATGTTTTGTAAATGTTATTTTGATGTGACCTCGTGTGCCCCAAAGAACATAGTCGTTTATGTTATTTGTTTTGTAATGAATTTTATGTTCATATATATGATCATTTAATATTTGGTATGTTGATTATTTGTCTTTCTTTGAAAAAAAAAAAATTTGTTTTTTGTGGTTGTTCTTTGGGGTTT